>CM038676.1:578479360-578714167 GCA_021605205.1 Aegilops longissima
GATCCCATTGCCTAATTTAAATGAAGAACGCATGACCCACATTTAAATGAAGAACAATTATTTATTGAAATGCGATGGTCCAAGTGGCTGGTTATTATCATATAGCAGCACCACCTGAAAGCATCTTATAGCAGCAGTAGCAGCTCATAGCAACTCATCATACAGCAGCAGCAGCAGTGTGCAGTTCATCATATACCAGCAACAGCTCATAGCAATTCATCATATAGCAGCAGCAGGAGCAGCTCATAGCAATTCATCATATAGCAGCAGCAGGAGCAGCTCATAGCAATTCATCATATAGCAGCGGTAGGAGCAGCTTATAGCAACTCATCATATAGCAGGAGCAGCTCATAGCAATTCATCATATAGCAGCAGCAGCTCATAGCAATTCATCATATAGCAGCAGCAGGAGCAGCTCATAGCAACGCGTCATATAGCAGCAGCAGAAGCAGCTCATAGCAATTCATCGTATAGTGGATCAGAATGAAAATTTGGCAAAAAATCAGAGGAGATCCTCACCTTGTTGGATGAGCTCATCCTTCAACAGCACCTTAAGGCCACGACCTGGGAGGAGGGGAAGGGGAATAAGGTGCCTTCTACCGTAGTGTGGCATCGGCCATAGTTGTGCGGTGCCCACTAGAGTAGTGCGTTAGACAGACCACAGTGGAGCAGCTGCTGGAGACCATGAGAATGAGGGGCGACGCCAGAGGGAGGACCAGCCGGGGAGATTTGGCCCTACACGCAGGCCATGTAGCCTAGCTGGACAAAGCATTGTCGAGGACCAGGCCAGATGGGACCAGTGGCGACGGCTCGCTGGAGGAACCCTAGCGCTGCAGGCAGGGGATCGAGGTAGAGGGAAAGGGGAGAGGAGATGCAAGCGGGCAGGGCAATGAACACTTGCGTGTTTGTTTTTACTTGAGGGTCAGGTGTGACGGGGGCGTATGCAGTTTTATTTTGAGTGTAATATAGGTAGACAACAGAGTCATTTCACTATTCCCCTTCCCTTCAATTTTTAGTGAGCTTCTACCCGAAACACCCCCCTCCAAAGCGAATTAAGTTAAGCCCATGCCCATAACTCAAAAATGACTTATTTACATCTTTTATGGCTAATTTTCACAATAAGCTCTGAAAAGGCGGAATAGAACTGGCCCTTAACCCGCAATTCAGTTGTGCGTGCAATGATGAATCACTCCTGCCTGCTATAGTGTACATTTAGGCATCATCATACATGGCCTAACCTATTACATGTGCATTCCATTGTAGAATCTGGAATATGCAATGTTTATGTTAGTTCATACGTTGCACATGATGTTTAAATGCCCCTTAAATCTGGTCAGTCAAGTGATGGTCCTTAAGCCTCCTTCTTTGCTTCTTTTCTTGATATGTAAGATTTGCTCACACATTTGTTCAATTGCTTGTTTGCTTCAGCCAGCCATACTAGGACTGTTTTCTTTGATTACTTGCTGTTCTTGACCTCACACTCTAATAGAGCTTGTCAACGATTTAAACACTAAGGGCTGCTGTAGTGGGGGCTTGTCTAACTCATAGGTGACATAAAGATTTGGCTGTACACTAAACTAGGCTCTCCAAGAGTACCTGGAGATCCAGTTCGAAGGTATGCCTAGTTTTTACATAGTGCACACATAGTAAATGCTCATTTCATTGTGTGCAAGTGCAAGAGATGTGGCATGTTTCATTATGTGGTGTTGTTTTGTGATAATCTCATACTTTTGTGTTGTTCACAGACTGGAAAATATGCATATTTATATTCCAAGGAGATGAGTAACTAGTTTGCGTCACTTTGCAGAGGGGGTGCAATGAAGATAAGATTGAGGATTTCCATGTAGAAGATGTTAGGAAGGAGCCTTGCAAGAGAAGTAGGAGCAGCGCTGAGCCTGTTCAACCAGTTAATTAAGGTAAGTCACTGTATCCAACTCAATAGTTCAATTCCTTATTTGTTTCAGGCATAGTTAATTTGCTCTTTTCAATTGCTTTATTTGTCCTCAGTTAATGATATGCCCAAACAATGATGCCTGATGTTGGGTACTTGTATAACTATTAGTTGACATAATTAAAGGCCTTACCATATAATTACTCTGGCAAAGTGTGCCTGAAGCTGTGAAGTCTATTAACCAACTATTATTGCATGAGGCTCTGTAGGATCTTGAGAAGAGGTGTCTAGAGGGGGGGGTGATTAGACACTAAGTACCAAAGTTGCAGTTTTTAACTTCTTTAGGTTTAAGTGGAGTTTAGGCACAAGTTTAACATTCACAATACATAACAAGCAAGCATGCAAAGAGTATGTGAGCAGCGGAAAGTAAAGCATGCAACTTGCAAGAATGTAAAGGGAAGGGTTTTGGAGGATTCAAACGCAGTTGGAGACACGGATGTTTTTGTCGTGGATCCGATAGGTGGTGCTATCGTACATCCACGTTGATGGAGACTTCAACCCACGAAGGGTAACGGTTGCGCGAGTCCATGGAGGGCTCCACCCACGAAGGGTCCACGAAGAAGCAACCTTGTCTATCCCACCATGGTCGTCGCCCACGAAGGACTTGGCTCGCTAGCGGTAGATCTTCACGAAGTAGTTGATCTCCTTGCCCTTACAAACTCCTTGGTTCAACTCCACAATCTTGTCGGAGGCTCCCAAGTGACACCTAGCCAATCTAGGAGACACCACTCTCCAAGAAGTAACAAATGGTGTGTTGATGATGAACTCCTTGCTCTTGTGCTTCAAATGATAGTCTCCCCAACACTCAACTCTCTCTCTCACAGGATATGGATTTGGTGGGAAGAAGATTTGAGTGGAAAGCAACTTGGGGAAGGCTAGAGATCAAGATTGATGTGGTTGGAATGGAATATCTTGGCCTCAACACATGAGTAGGTGGTTCTCTCTCAGAACTGGTAAGTTCGAAGTGTAGGTTTGTTCTAATGGCTCTCTCCACGAATGAAGAGGAGGTGGAGGGGTATATATAGCCTCCACACAAAATCTAACCGTTACACACAATTTACCAAACTCGGCGGGACCGAATCAACAAACTCGGTCGGACCGATCCAGTAAATCTAGTGACCGTTAGGGTTTTCAGTGGGACCAATATGCAACTCGGTAGGACCGATATGGTTAGGGTTAGGGCATAACGTAATCTCGGTGAGACCGATTACACAAACTCGGTGATCGCTATTTTGGTAATTAGCTAACTAGAGAGTTGGTCAGGCAAACTCGGTGGGACCTATTACTCAAACTCAGTGAGACCGATTTTGGTAATAAGTTAACCAGAGAGTTTGCATTGTAATCTCGGTAGTACCGATTACACAGACTTGGTGAGACCGATTTTGGTAATGTACATACACAGTGAGATTACAATCCCATCTTGGTGAGACCGAGATCCCTATCGGTGAAACGGATCTGCCTAGGGTTTGTGGCAGTGGCTATGACAACTGAACTCGGTGGCGCCGGATAGAAAGAATCGGTGGGGCCGAGTTTGACTTTAGGTTTAGGTCATATGTGTGGAAGTGGGAAAGTAGTTGAGGGTTTTGGAGCATATCACTAAGCACATGAAGCAAGAGGCTCATTAAGCAACACCTCATCCCTCCTTGATAGTATTGGCTTTTCCTATAGACTCAATGTGATCTTGGATCACTAAAATGTAAAATGTAAGTTTTGAGCATCTTGAAGGGGTTCCCACATCCTTTAATCCATGCCACTCCATTGTTCAACTTATCTGAAACATACTAGATAAAAGTGTTAGTCCAACAAGAGATATGTTGACATTAATTACCAAAACCACCTAGGGAGAACTTGTGCTTTCAATCTCCCCCTTTTTTGGTAATTGATGGCAACATACATCAAAGCTTTAGATAAAGATATAAAGAGTAGCAAGTAAAGCTTCGGAAAGACATGTAACAAGCATAGGATCCCCCTACATGTATGCAATCATGTGAATATGGAATATAGAAGCATGTGAGAGCATAACCATGATAGAGTAGGCAATGTGTTACATGTATCTTGGCCATATGCATCAGAGCAAAGAATATGAAGGAAAATACCTTCATGCTCATGAGTCCTTCTTGCAAACAGTATGTACATCAGCAAGAATTCCCCATACACATGATTATGATGCATATACTTACCTTGTAGTCCTGAGTTGGCTTAGGATGGAATGAAGCTGCGCAAACAAGGTTAGATAACACAGGTACATCTACTAGCCAGAGCAAATAGAAGAAACCACAAGAATACCAAGACTGGGATGACATGTAGAGAGTGAGTACTGAGTACCACTTTGGATTAGACATGTCCCCAAGAGTGAAGATATGCAATGAATTTTAAATGATTTCTTTCCCTTATATGTCTTGCTCCCCCTGAATCTAGCATGGGATACTGGGAGAAGATAGGGAACAGAAAATCAGGGCTGAAAGATATAAAGAACAGAGCAAATGCAACTAAGCACATATATGAACATGTCTTTCCCCCCAAGTAGACATGTGGCATCTCTCCTCTTGAACATCAAGCATCTGGGATCCGTGAGTATTCTCTCCCCCTGGAGATTTCTCTCTCTCTTCCTTTGGAAGTGATAAGCTTTGATGTGATCTCTCTCTCACCCTTTGACATCAATTTCCAAGAAGGGTCTTCTGGAATTTGTTGTGAATGGGTTTGGTCCTTGAGTCACAACATAAAGCACTGGATGAAAATGTGATGCTTGTAGAGGACAAGATTCATTGAGTGGAGATGGATTAGAAGAAACACAGAATAAGTGGCAAACTGTTTTTCCTGTTGTGAAATCGGTGGCACCGAGTGGTATGCTTCGGTTGTACCGAAAGGATTCGGTTAGACCGAAAACAACAAATCGGTGAAACCGAGTCCATCGCAGAGAAAACACTTGTCACCTCAGCTCACTAGATTAGTAAGATCTCACAAAGATTTGCAAGGAATTTTCTGAATGATATGCAATGAATTGGATGCAGGAAATGCAGAGCAAACAGAAAAGAAAAGAAAGAAGTCTAGATGAAGTTTTCTTTGAAAGGGGAAGCAAATATGCATGAGAGAAATGCAAAAACACAGAAAAGAATACGAGAGAACTTCATCTAGAGATGGTCGGCGACAAAGTCACCTATGTTAGAGTATATTGACTTAGGAGTCAAGTGAGATCACTTGATCATAGGTCATACTCATCGTTTAAGCTCAAAATGGGGTCACCATTTTTTGTTTAAGCATTTTGATGTATTCACATCTTGTCGACTTGCTTTAGCTCATGACTCGGAGTAAAGCTTCTCTAAGATGGAATAACATACCTTTGTTGATGATGTTGATCATGTAGTTGAACTTGTGTGGGTTGCTCAAGGTTGATGTAGCTCATCAAGAGTTGGGAGCACCACTTGGAATTTGAGTCCATCTACCTACATGGGTTAGTTCTTGCAAGGAAGAGCACTTGTATATCCAAATATGACAATCATGAAGCTCAACATAGAATTTGTCAAAGGATATGTTTGAATGGTTCCGTTCTTCCTTGTCTTCAACCACCATAGTGTAGAGACTTGGTGATGTAGAGATTGCTCAAGATGTGAGTAGATTACAATCTCGTGGAATTTGATTCAACCAAGTACCTACATGAGTTAGATAACATGCGGGATGCAAATATATCCAAGACATAAGATTTTCATCATAAGAGAGATATCATGGATTAGTCATAAGCTCATGTCTTGCATGTATCCAATGGATTCTACTCCAAGTTTGACGCATCAATGATGTTCAATTCTCCTCTCAACCTGCAAAACACTTTCTCATCAAGAGGTTTAGTGAATATATCCGCTAATTGCTTTTCGGTGCGAACATGCTTAAGTTTAATGTCACCCTTAGCAACATGATCTGTAGCGACCAGACCCGAATGGATCAAGTCTCTGTGCTCAGTGTCATCCGTGGATCGAGAATCCGACACCACACAAGATTTCAAGGATTTATAGCAGAGTAGCAATCACACACTTATTACATCGTTGTCCACAAGGGAACTTATTACAATAATATGGCTTAAGGCGATCTAATGATAACAGCGGAAGGCTTGGAAGATAAGCGAGTCCATCAACTCCAACGGCATCACTGAGTATAGAACCACGACCTAACACCTTACTCGTCGTCTGAAAAGTCTGCAACGTGAAAGTTGCAGCCCGAAAACGGGTCAGCACATGGAATATGCTGGCAATGTAACACATAAGAGCAATGAAGGAATAAGCCTATACTACATGCATATTTGGCTGGTGGTAAGGCTCTACGGTTACATTTGCATAAAGCTGATTTTTCCCTACATCAAAGGAATAACTTTATTTAACTATCATGGTGGTTGTTAAACATTGAGAATGGTTGACAGCATCCTCAATTCCAATTAAAAAGTACTCATCAAAAACCCAATAACTTCTATTTAGAAGTAACATGCTGAGATTCACATGATATTCAAGAACTAGATACTCAAGACGTCCATAACCGGGGACACGGCTAATCATGATTAGTTTATACACTCTGCAGAGGTTTGCGCACTTTTCCCCACAAGACTCGATCGCCTCCGCTTGGTTCCCGCACTACATGGTCTTTGAGAAACGGATGACCGAGACATAGTCTTTCAGAAGCGCTAGCACCTTACATGTGGGTAGACCGTACCAACCTACATCCCCTACATCAGCTAGCCTACCCGTAAGAGTTCGCACAACTTAGTCAACTACGCCAGAGCCCATAATTGGCTTGTGGCTGCACACGGAAGTTTCAGTTTGAATAATCTTATGATCCCTTAGAGCACGGGTGGCGGTCCAAGAAATACAGCAAGTCTGATAGAAACCAGGTGCCTCAATCCACCCAGATGTGTGTTTAGGTTGCCACCTTAGATAAACCATTAATTAACAATCTCACATCTGTCATGGATATTCACTCACCCAATCCACGTCTACTAGCATAGCATGGCACAATAAGCAAACGAGAAGTAACTCCCAAGGTTTCATAAGTAAAACAGTAATAGGTACTACCTCAATCTACTTCCCAAACCCACAATTTAATTTGATCCTAAACATGCAAGTGTTTGAGGTTTGATCTAATGCAATAAAACTGGGTAGTAGAAGGTATGATCAAGTGTTACTTGCCTTGTCGATGATCCGCGAGACGTAGAGATTCAAGTAACAAGCGGCGACTCCGGTGATCTAACGCAGACAAACAACAAGCATACAATAAGTACTCATCTAATGCACGGGGAAATCTCGAATAAAAGATCTAACCAGAGAGTTCAACTTAAGAACCCTGGTTGCAAAAAGAATCGAATCAAATAAAGCATCGAAAGTCGAAACTCGAGAGAGAACGACTCGGTTTAGCAATCTGAAACTAGGTCAAAATTTTACAGTAACAAAACTCTGTGTAAGTAGGTTAGTCGGAACGGCGGTTTCGTAACGAAACTCCAGGCGCTTGAATCACCTGATTCCGATAAACGAGCGAGAAAATAAACAGATTTGAAAATCGGATCGGAAATCGAATCAGAAAAATAACGGATTAAATCCGATTAAAAGAAAACGACGAACGGTTTAAATAACGGACGTTCGTTAACAGAACTAATCCAACGAACACATTCATTGAAACGAACGGTTCGGTGAACGTTCGTTAATTAAGAAAACCGAATAAAATAAAACCATCTAGGTTTTTTTTAAAAAAAACCGAACATCACAAAAAAAAACCGGATCGGTTTTTATAGGGAAAACCGGATCGGGCGGGGCGGCGAGGTCGGCTACCTCGGGGCTCGGCGGCGGGGCTCGGCGGAGCTCTCCGTGGGGCGGGTCATGAGGTCGGAAGGGGCGGCGAGGGCGGCGGGTTCAGGCGGCGGCGGGAACGGCGGCAAGCGGCGGCGTCCTTGGCGGGCGGGCTCGGCTTGGAGGCGGCGGATGGGAGAGAGAGAGGGGCGGCGGTATTTAAGAGGGGGGTTGGCGGCTTGGGAAGGGGCCAGGGGGCGGCGGCGACCTCGTGTACGAAATTTCCAACTCTCTCCGTGGGTCCTTGAGTTGCGTAGAATTTCTAGGATCAAAACCCAAAGCAAATAAAATATGATATGCATTGATGATCTAATGTATAACATTCCAAATTGAAAATTTGGGATGTTACAAACCTACTCTCTTAAGATGAATCTCCCTCGAGATTCGGGTTGGCTAGAAAATAGGTGAGGTGGTCCTTGAGCAAAACTTCCTCTCTTTCCCGGTGGCTTCATCCTCGGTGTGGTGGCTCCACTTGCACTTTGCAAAACTTGATAACCTTGCTGCGGGTAACTCTCTGGCATAATCGAGAATCTTAACCGGTTTTCCTCATATGTCAAGTCATCCTTCAACTGAATTGCTTCGGTGGTACTGTATCTCTTAACGGTACCTCTGCTATCTCGGGTGACATTTCTTCAATCGAGAAACATGGAATACGTCATGAACTCCGGACAGTCCTTCCGCAATTCCAACTTATACGCAACTTCTCCCATGCGTTGCAAAATCTTATATGGTCCAACGAAACGGGTGCTAACTTCCTTTAACTCCAAAACGCTTAACTCCTCAAGCGGGATACTCTAAGATATACTCTGTCTCCAACCTCATACTCAATCGCTGCGCTTTGAATCGGCATAGCTCTTACATGCAGACTGGGCTACCTTGAGCCTGTCTCAATTAACTTAACTTTCTGTTCGACTCCTTAATCAAATCTGGTCCAAACAACCGACGATCTCGGTTTAGTCCCATGACAACGGTGTCCTGCACCTTCTTCCATCTGAGCCTCGAAGGTGCCATCTTTAAGCTGGTTTGGTAGCTGTTGTTGTAGGAAAATTCTGCATACGGCAAATTATCATCCCAACTAGATCCATAATCTAGTGCACAAGCTCTCAGCATGTCCTCCAAAATTTGATTGACTCTCTCGGTCTGTCAATCGGTCTGTGGGTGGAAAGCTGTACTGAATTCTAGTCTGGTTCCCAATGTTTCGTGCAACTGGTTCCAAAATTTCGAGGTAAACTGGGTTCCTCTGTCTGATACGATGCTCCTTGGAACTCCGTGTAAGCACACAAGTCTGGTCATGTATATCTTTGCCAACTTAGCACTGCTATAGGTAGTCTTGACTGGAATGAAATGAGCTACCTTGGTCAAACGGTCGACTATGACCCAAATCGAGTCATATCCTGAACGAGTCTTTGGCAAACCTGTGATGAAATCCATGCCTAGTTTATCCCACTTCCATTCGGGTATCGGCAACGGTTGTAACAATCCTGCTGGCTTCGATGCTCGCCTTTACTTTCGACATACGCCGCAAATTGCTACATACTCCGCAATATCCTTCTTCATTCCGGTCCACCGAAAATATTCTTCAAATCCAAATACATCTTGGTATTTCTGGGTGAATCGAATAGGGTGAATCATGGGCTTCTTGCAAAATCAACTTCCCGATCTACGGGTCATTGGGCACATAAACACGGTCTTCAAACCATAGGGTATCGTGCTCATCCTCACGAAATCCTTTAGATTTTCCTTTGCCCATTTTCTCCTTTATGGAGGCAACTTCCTTATCGCCTTTTGGGCTTCTCTCGATTTTGTCCATTAGTGTCATTGAATCTCCAATGCTGCTACATAGCCTCTGGAACTATTTCCAAACATAGCTCTCGAAGGTCCTCGGCTAACTCATTGGGTATTCCTCCCATCATTAGGGTATTGACGTGGCTCTTACGGCTCAATGCGTCAGCTACGACATTAGCCTTTCCGGGGTGATAATGCAATCTCATATCATAATCCTTGATAAGTTCTAACCATCTCCTTTGTCTGAGATTCAATTCATACGTGTGAAGATGTACTTCAAACTCTTGTGATCCGTATATACTTCACAATGATTTCCAATGAGAAAATGTCTCCACGTCTTCAAGGCATGCACAACGGCTGCTAACTCCAAATCATGAGTGGCATAATTCAACTCATGGGGCTTAAGTTGTCGTGAAGCATACGAAACAACTCTTCCTTCCTGCATAAGCACGGCTCCAAGTCCTCGGCGTGAAGCGCATAATACACCTCATAATCCTTAGTCCGATCCGCAATATCAAAACTGGTGAGGTAACCAATCTTTTCTTCAACTCCTGAAAACTAGCCTCACAGTCCTCGGTCCATATTAATTTGTTTTCCTTTTCAACAATTCAGTCATAGGCTTTGCAATCCTTGAGAAATTCTCAATGAATCTTCGGTAGTATCCTGCGAGTCCAAGGAAACTCCGAATCTCTTCAACTGTCGTTGGTGCTTCCCATTTGGTTACGGTCTCAACTTTTGTGGGGTCAACTGCTATCCCTTCTCCGGATATAACATGTCCGAGAAATCCAACTTCCTTTAGCCAAAACTCACATTTGCTGAACTTGGCATACAACTGGTGTTCCCTCAGTTTCTCCAAAACCAATCGCAAATGTTCCTTGTGTTCCTCTTCATTCTTCGAGGAAATCAAAATATCATCAATGAACACCACGATTTAATTTATCCAAAAACTCCATAAACACTTTGTTCATCAGGTTCATGAAATAGGCTGGCGCGTTAGTCAGTCCAAATGACATAACGGTATACTCATACAGTCCATATCTCGTGGTAAATGCTGTCTTGGGTATGTCTTGCTCCCGAATCTTCAACTGATGGTACCCTGATCGCAAGTCGATCTTGGAAAACACTTTGGCTCCTTGCAAGCGATCAAACAGATCATTTATCATAGGTAGTGGGTACTTGTTCTTGATTGTTACTTCATTCAATCCACGATAATCAACAACCATTCTCACAGATCCATCCTTCTTCTCTACTAACAAAGCGGGTGATCCCCAAGGTGAAGAACTTGGGCGAATAAAACCTTTATCCAATAGTTCCTTAATCTGCTTCTTGATTTCCGCCAAATCCTTTGCGGGCATCCTGTCTGACGGTCGCTTCGATATCGGGCCTGTTCACGCAACAGCTCGATCAAAACTCAATGTCTCTATCCGGTGGCATTCACGGCAATTCTTAGGAAATACATCAGATAATCCTTCACCATGGTACTTCTTCTGTACCACTCGATAAGCAATTAACTTGTGCTCTCCTCGGCTCGTGCCGTGATACATACTTAATCCTTCTTCCTACGGTGTGGTGAGCAAAATTGACCTTGTGGTACAATCTATGTTTCCTCCATACTTTGATAACCAATCCATTCCTAATATCACATCCTATCCTTGGGATTCCGAACTATTAGGTGCGAGGGGAAGACATAGTGTCCAATCCTTAGTGGCAGTCGATCACACCATTTACTAGCCATGTACTCTGCTCCGGGTGAGGTTACTAGCATGGGTGACCTAAGGGCTTGGGTCGGTAACTTGTACTTATCCACAAATCCCCTTGATATGTATGAATGCGATGCACCAGTATCGAAAAGAACAACTGCAGTAAATGACTTAACCAAAAACTTACCGATTACTGCATCGGGCTGATCTTCAACCTCCTCCACATCAATGTGGTTCACCTGTCCCCTGTTGAAAGGGTTGGGCTTCTTTCCAGAGCTTCCATTGCCATTTCCATTTTGGCCTTCTGGACAGTCATTTGCATAGTGCCCAGTCTTGCGGCACTTAAAGCAAGTAATGTGACTCAAGTCTACCTTGGATGGTGTTGACGGGTTGGTGCGATTCTGGCCGTTGCTTCCTCCATTCCCGTTCCCATTCTTGGCGCCATTATGGTTATGCGAATTTCCTCCTCCATGGGTATGCTGAAACTGAATTCCTGATTTAGGGGTATAACGAGGTTTCTGTCGAGCTCCAGATTTATACTTCCCTTGTCCATACTTCCGCTTGCGGTTCTCAATTTGCTGCTGCTTTCCTTCAATCATGAGGGCTCGGTCTACCAACTCTGGTAGTTGTTGAAACGGCTACCATCAACGGCATCTGAACTCATCATTCAGTCCTTCTAAAACTTCTCTGTTTAGCTGCATCAAGAGTAACGTCATCCGGGGCATAACGTGCTAATTTACTAAAGTCATCCACGTCTTGTGTGATCCTTCCTCCTTGGCGTAAGTTGCGAAACTCACGCTTCTTCATGGCCATGGCTCCTGCTGAAACATGGGTAGTCGAAAAGCTTGCTGAAATTGATCCCATGTGGCGGTGTCTACGGGTAAGTGGCTGTGAAATTCTCCCACCATCTGTTGCGGTTCCTTCAAGCTGATGTGCTGCAAACTTCACTCATTCACCATCATGCATCCTGCAGTGGTCAACTCCTTCCAATCTTGCGGAGCCGGTCATACGCTACAATCGGCTCGGTGCTACTGGAATACACCGGCGGATTCAGTCTAAGGAAACGAGTCAGATGATCCGCAGGTGGTGGTGGTGGTGGGTTGTTGTTGTTGTTGTTGTTGTTGTTGTTGTTGTTGTTCCCCTGGTTCTGCACCAATGTTTGAATCAGGGTATTCGCTTTGGATCAATTGGGTGATTTCGGCGAGACAACGAATCCGGGTCGCGTCTCGGAGGCATCTGATGGGTTTAGAAAAGAAGAGAAATGTAGAATAGAATGAGGTCTAAGGGGAATCACTACCCAAATGCACATGAGCAAATGCACACAAAATCACTTCATTCAATCAAACAAGGGCTTACATCGATCTAACTATCGCAAAAGTGCGTGTACTATAATGTTTACATGGAGGGAAATACTACTAATTATGTGGGGGGACTTCTACTAATGTGAACCGGTGGAAGACTCCATGATGTCTGCTCCAGCTTCGTCTTCAAAGTCGGGTTCACTTAGATCCGAATCGGTGTCGTCGATGTTGATGTAGTCGCTTGGGTAATTGACATACTGGTCTTCATTCCTGAGTGCCAACTTCTTCTTGAGTTCTTCGATCTCGTACTTAAGATCGTTATTGTGTCTTGCCAGAGCTACGATCTCGTCCATGTAGTCCTTGCGTGTAGTCTTTAGTTCTCCTTCCAGTTCGATGATCCTTCCCTTTGTATTCTGCAACTCCAACATATCATTGCACATTTGGTTCTCCTGGCGTCGAATGTGCTGATTTAACTCCTGGATGAAAGCTGCAATGGATCTATCCTTCTTGGTGCTGACGACGTCCCAGTTGTCATCTCGGCGTCCGCAAATCTGGTAGATAGTGTCCTTGAGGTCTTCTTGATAAACTTCTCCAATCGTCCCATGGTGATGTGAGCTGCCATGCTCTTTCCTGGACTCAAGTTGGTGCAATGAAAACACTATCTATAGGCTTGGTGATTGGGGCGAATGGCCTTCTGAACGTGAGCTTGAATCTTCCAGCTCCTCTTGAGCAGTGCAGAGTGGCGTTGAAACTCCGGTGAAGCTTGGTAGTCCAATGTTCGGTACTTGGTGACTTCCTTCAAGTGAAATCAAAAGGTGTGCCTTCATCGGTTGGGTGTACTTGATCTTGGCGTCTGTCATCCTAAAGAGTAGAAAAGATGAGGAGTTAGAAAATGAGAAGAGAGTAGTGATCTATGGCTTTAACTTAGTGGTCGTGTCCTACGGTCGGCGTGTGCTCGATACCATTCTCTGTGAGCGACCAGACCGAATGGATCAAGTCTCGTGCTCGGTGTCATCCCTGGATCAGAATCTTGACACCACACAATGCTTGAAGGATTTATAGCGAGTAGCAATCACACACTTATTACATCGTTGTCCACAAGGAACTTATTACAATAATATGGCTTAAGGCCATCTAATGATAACATCGGAAGGCTTGGAAGATAAGCGAGTCCATCAACTCCAACGGCATCATCGAGTATAGAACCACGACCTAACACCTTACTCGTAAATTCGAAAAGTGCATAACGTGAAAGTTGCAGCCAGAAACGGGTCAGCACATGGAATATCTTTGGCAATGTAACACATAAGAGCAATGAAGGAATAAGCCTATACTACATGCATATTTGGCTGGTGGTAAGGCTCTACGGTTACATTTGCATAAAGCTGATTTTTCCCTACATCAAAGGAATAACTTTATTTAACTATCATGGTGGTTGTTAAACATTGAGAATGGTTGTGACATCCTCAATCCCAATTAAAAGTACTCATCAAAACCCAATAACTTTTATTTAGAAGTAACATGTTGAGATTCACATGATATTCAAGAACTAGATACTCAAGACGTCCATAACCGGGACACGGCTAATCATGATTAGTTTATACACTCTGCAGAGGTTTGCGACTTTTCCCCACAAGACTCGATCGCCTCCGCTTGGTTCCCGTGACTACATGGTGTTTGAGAAAGCGGATGACCGAGACATAGTCTTTCGAAGCGCTAGCACCTTACATGTGGGTAGACCGTACCAACCTACATCCCCTACATCAGCTAGCCTACCCGTAAGAGTTCGTACAACTTAGTCAACTACGCCAGAGCCCATAATTGGCTTGTGGCTGCACACGGAAGTTTCAGTTTGAATAATCTTATGATCCCTTAGAGCACTGGGTGGCGGTCCAAGAAATACAGCAAGTCTGATAGAAACCAGGTGCCTCAATCCACCCAGATGTGTGTTTAGGTTGCCACCTTAGATAAACCATTAATTAACAATCTCACATCTATCATGGATATTCACTCACCCAATCCACGTCTACTAGCATAGCATGGCACAATAAGCAAGCGAGAAGTAACTCCCAAGGTTTCATAAGTAAAACAGGTAATAGGTACTACCTCAATCTACTTCCCAAACCCACAATTTAATTTGATCCTAAACATGCAAGTGTTTGAGGGTTTGATCTAATGCAATAAAACTGGGTAGTAGAAAAGGTATGATCAAGTGTTACTTGCCTTGCTGATGATCCGCGAGACCTAGAGATTCGAAGTAACAAGCGGCGACTCCGGGTGATCTAACGCAGACAAACAACAAGCATACAATAAGTACTCATCTAATGCACGGGAAATCTCGAATAAAAATCTAACCAGAGAGTTCAACTTAAGAACCCTGGTTGCAAAAGAATCGAATCAAATAAAGCATCGAAAGTCGAAACTCGAGAGAGAACGACTCGGTTTAGCAATCTGAAACTAGGTCAAAATTTTACAGTAACAAAACTCTGTGTAAGTAGGTTAGTCGGAACGGCGGTTTCGTAACGAAACTCCAGGCGCTTGAATCACCTGATTCCGATAAACGAGCGAGAAAGTAAACAGATTTGAAAATCGGATCGGAAATCGAATCAGAAAAATAACGGATTAAATCCGATTAAAAGAAAACGACGAACGGTTTAAATAACGGACGTTTGTTAACAGAACTAATCCAACGAACACATTCATTGAAACGAACGGTTCGGTGAACGTTCGTTAATTAAGAAAACCGAATAAAATAAAACCATCTAGGGTTTTTTAAAAAAACCGAACATCACAAAAAAACCGGATCGGTTTTTATAGGGAAAACCGGATCGGGCGGGCGGCGAGTCGGCTACCTCAGGGGCTTCGCCCGGGGCTCGTGGGCTCCGTGGGGCGGGTCGTGAGGTCGGAAGGTGGCGGGCGGCGGGGTTCGGCGCCGGGCGGCGGGAGGCAGGCGGGCTCGGCTTGGAGGCGGGCGGCGGGATGAGAGAGAGGGGGGGCGGTATTTAGAGGGGGTTGGCGGCTTGGGAAGGGGCTGGGCGGCGTGGCGACCTCGTGTCCGACCCGGACACGAGCGGGCGGCCGGGTGGCGTCTTGTGGCGGGGCTCACAGCAAGGCGTCTTGTGAGAGGGAGAGAGGAGGTGAGCCAGGCGCTGCTGGCTGGGCGGCTGGGCCTTGGCCCGGGCGCGATTTTTTTAAATCAAAACCAAAGCGAGTTAAAAAATACCAAACGAACTCGATTTTAATAAAATAATTTTCCCGACTCCTAAAATGAGTCGAACAAAATGAACTTTAAAACGGCAAACATGCATATATTTTAAAATGCTCATTTTGCCTAAGCAAAATAAATCTTCCAAAAGCCAAATTTGATTTATTTATAATACCTTCGTTTTTCCTAAATGTTGGGAAAGTCATATTATTCCCTCTCTTAAAATTTTTATAAGAAAAACTTTATGAAGATAATTTAAATAAATCCAAATGATCCTATTTTCAAAATTTGAGAAATCCCAAATATGAAAATAATGAAACTTCCAACTCTCTCCGAGGGTCCTTGAGTTGCGTGAAATTTTCTAGGATCGGAAAAATGCGAGAAAAATATGATATGCATGATGACCTAATGTATAACATTCCAAATTGAAAATTTGGGATGTTACATGATCTCGAATGAAATAATGACGAACTTCAATATGCTTTGTTCGAGAATGTTGTACGGGATTATGACCAATTTTGATAGCACTTTCATTGTCACAAAGCAATGGAACATGTTTCACATATATCCCATAATCTTTAAGAGTTTGGGTCATCCAAAGTAATTGAGCACAACATGAACCAGCGGCAATGTACTCCGCTTCGACGGTAGATAAAGATACCGAGTTTTTTTTCTTGGAGGACCAAGACACAAGAGATCTACCAAGAAATTGACAAGTATCTGAGGTGGACTTTCTATCAACCTTGTCTCCGGCATAGTCCGAGTCGGAGTAGCCAACAAGATCGAAAGAGGCCCTCTTAGGATACCAAATGCCAAAATTTGGTGTACGAATTAAGTATCTCACTATCCTTTTTACGGCCTTAAGATGACATTCTTTAGGAGCAGCTTGATATCTTGTACACATGCACACACTTAGCATAATATCGGCACGTGAAGCACATAGGTATAACAATGAACCAATCATAGAGCGATAAACCTTTTGGTCAGCTGGTTTACCATCTTTGGTCAAATCAACATGTCCACTAGTAGGCATGGGTGTAGACATACCTTTGCACTCTTTCATATTGAACTTCTTGAATAAGTCCTTAGTGTACTTCGTTTGAGAAACAAAAGTACCTTCTTTAGTTTGCTTGATTTGCAACCCAAGAAAGAATTTGAGTTCACTCATCATTGACATCTCAAACTTCTCCGACATTAGCTTCCCAAACTTTTCACTAAAATGAGGGTTAGTTGATCCAAATATGATATCATCAACATATATTTGGCATACAAATAATTCTCCATTAACCCTTTTAGTAAAAAGTGTGGAATCAATTTTCCCAATTTCAAAGCCTTTTTCAAGAAGAAACTTGGTCAAGCATTTATACCAAGCTCTAGGAGCTTGTTTAAGACCATAAAGGGCTTTGTGAAGTTTGTAAACATGATTTGGTTTCTTAGGATTGACAAAGCCGGGAGGTTGTTTAACATAAACTTCCTCCTCTATTTCACCATTTAGAAAGGCACTTTTAATATCCATTTGGTACAAGGTGATATCATGGTGATTAGCATAGGCAAGTAAGATGCGAATGGACTCAAGTCTAGCAACTGGAGCATAAGTCTCACCATAGTCCATACCTTCGACTTGTGTGTAGCCTTGGGTGACGAGACGTGCTTTGTTGCGAACTACTTGTCCATCTTCATCTTGCTTGTTGCGAAACACCCATTTGGTACCGATGATGTTGTGGTTGTTGTCGGGCTTCTCAACCAATGTCCAAACTTGGTTTCTCTCAAAGTTGTGTAGCTCTTCATGCATAGCATTTATCCAATCCGGATCTTCCAATGCTTCTTCGACGGGATGGTCTTTAGCAATTCTTGCTCGAACTCGTGAAAGCTTTTGCTTGGGTTTTGGTTGAACATCTTCTTCATCTTGTTCTTCTTCTTCTTCTTCTTCTTCTTGATCTTCTTCATTGTTGGCGTTGTCGTTTTCTTGTCGTGGTGGAGAAGGAGGTTGTTGACGTTCGTGATGTTCTTCCTCGTTTTCTTCATCTTGGTGTGTTCCACTTGTGGATGCTTCCGTATCAACTCTTGGTTCACCTTGTCGTGAAGTAGAAGCTTCCACTTGGACGGACGAGGTACTCTCCTTCACCTCCGTTGGATGGACCTTTCCAATAGACAAGTCTTGGATTGCTTCCGAAGGATCTTTGTCTCCTACATCAATTGGCAATTGCTCTACTTGCGAGCCGTTATATTCATCAAACTTCACATCTACCGTCTCTTCAACTTTTCAGGTGAATTTGTTGTAGACACGGTAAGTGTGAGAGTTTGAGCCATAACCTAGTAGGAAACCTTCATGTGATTTAGGAGCAAATTTTGAACGACGATGCTTATCAAGAATGTAGCACTTTGAGCCGAATACTCAAAAGTATCCAACTTGGGGTTTGTTACCGGTGAGGAGCTCGTATGCCGTCTTGCCGAGTAGCTTGTGAAGATACAAGTGATTTGTTGCATGACAAGCTATCTCAACCGCTTCTGCCCAAAAGTGCTTCGGCGTCTTGTACTCATCAAGCATCGTTCTCGCCATTTCGATGATCGTCCGGTTCTTCCTCTCAACAACTCCATTTTGTTGAGGTGTGTATGTAGCCGAGAACTCGTGTGAATTCCCTTCTTCGTCAAGAAAGGTGTCCACGTTTGCGTTCTTGAACTCCGTTCCGTTGTCGCTGCGAACCATCTTGATCTTCACTTCAAATTGATTTTGGGCCTTCCTAGCGAAATTTTTGAAGATCTTTTGGACCTGCGATTTATCATCGAGAAAGAACACCCACGTAAATCTTGAAAAATCATCAACTATAACTAGACCAAAAGAATTTCCACCGAGACTTTTGTAAGCGTTGGGACCAAAGAGATCCATATGAAGTAGCTCGAGTGGCCTCCTTGTGGTCATGATGTTCTTCACGGGATGCCTTCCTCCAACCTGTTTACCTGCCTGACAAGCGCTGCAAAGTCTATCCTTATCAAATATGACATCTTTAACTCCAAGTATATGATTTCCTTTAATAAGTTTGTCAAGGTTTCGCATGCCAACATGACCTAATCGTCTATGCCATAACCAACCTTTTGAGGATTTAGCAATGAAGCAAGTTTTAGGTTGTGCCTTTTTAGAGAAATCAACAATGTAAAGATCACCTCTCATATACCGGTAAAGACCATTTTATGATTGTCTCAACGAAACACTTGGCAATCTACTTGATAATTAGGACATTGAAACCGAAATCAGCAAGTCTAGATACTGAAAGTAAGTTGTAGCCAAGAGATTCAACGAGCATAACATTCTGAATGGAGCTATCATGTGAGATGGCCACCTTACCGAGGCCAACCACCTTACCCTTTGAGTTATCACCGAAAGTGACATACTTTCGAGGACTATCATTTTCAGCAAGCTCACGAAACATGTCTTTATCTCTGGTCATGTGATCGGTACATTCACTGTCAAGAACCCATTCCTTTCCTCCTAACACATATCCCCGAAGATTTGCCATAAGACCAAAATGTCTCATTGCATTGTCAATATCGAAGTCACTATCATCATCCTCATCATAGTATCCATGTTCAACATCGTCATGTGGTGGATCAAGTCCTAGAGAGGGTAATTCGTTAGAGTGAGTTTGACAATGATCTTGCTTAGAATTCTTGTAGCTTCGGAAATAATATCACCAATAATTCCAACATCTCCTTTGGCACACATAAGGTTTGTAAGTTCAAATAGACGATCACCAAACATAGGATCACTAGTATTCATCTTGCTGAAGGCAATAGACTTGCGGAGAATTTCATCTAGATTTTTCAAGGAATAATTTGGAAAGCGTTCCTCAAGAAATTTCCATATAGTGTAGGCACACTCATGAGTAAGCAAGTTTCTAATTAAGTTTCTAGGCAAGCCTCTAGTGACAAGATTAATAGTTCTAAGATTCCTAATCATGTCAATTGATTCATCAAGGGTAGGATGCATAGGATCAACATGAGGTGCACAAGGGCTAGCAATGTACTTGTTCAAATGATATTGATTGAAAATTGCAAGCATCTCATTTTAACTCATGAAAATATTCCCCATCAAGAATAGGCACTCTATGTCTAAGACTCCCCAACGTAGATTCATCCATCTTCCTCCAATGGTGATTAAACCAACGCAATGGAGACCAATGCTCTGATACCACTTGTAGGATCTTGAGAAGAGGTGTCTAGAGGGGGGGTGATTATACACT
Organism: Aegilops longissima; assembly: GCA_021605205.1. NCBI lineage: Eukaryota > Viridiplantae > Streptophyta > Magnoliopsida > Poales > Poaceae > Aegilops > Aegilops longissima. Next base: position 578,499,363 of record CM038676.1, read on the forward strand.
AAGTACCAAAGTTGCAGTTTTTAACTTCTTTAGGTTTAAGTGGAGTTTAGGCACAAGTTTAACATTCACAATACATAACAAGCAAGCATGCAAAGAGTACGTGAGCAGCGAAAAGTAAAGCATGCAACTTGCAACAATGTAAAGGGAAGGGTTTTGGAGGATTCAAACGCAGTTGGAGACACGGATGTTTTTGTCGTGGTTCCGATAGGTGGTGCTATCGTACATCCACGTTGATGGAGACTTCAACCCACGAAGGGTAACGGTTGCGAGAGTCCATGGAGGGCTCCACCCACGAAGGGTCCACGAAGAAGCAACCTTGTCTATCCCACCATGGTCGTCGCCCACGAAGGACTTGCCTCACTAGCGGTAGATCTTCACGAAGTAGGTTATCTCCTTGCCCTTACAAACTCCTTGGTTCAACTCCACAATCTTGTCTGAGGCTCCCAAGTGACACCTAGCCAATCTAGGAGACACCACTCTCCAAGAAGTAACAAATGGTGTGTTGATGATGAACTCCTTGCTCTTGTGCTTCAAATGATAGTCTCCCCAACACTCAACTCTCTCTCACAGGATTTGGATTTGGTGGAAAGAATATTTGAGTGGAAAGCAACTTGGGGAAGGCTAGAGATCAAGATTCATGTGGTTGGAATGGAATATCTTGGCCTCAACACATGAGTAGGTGGTTCTCTCTCAGAACTGGTAAGTTGGAAGTGTAGGTTTGTTCTGATGGCTCTCTCCACGAATGAAGAGGAGGTGGAGGGGTATATATAGCCTCCACACAAAATCTAACCATTACACACAATTTACCAAACTCGGTGGGACCGAATCAACAAACTTGGTCGGACCGATCCAGTAAACCTAGTGACCGTTAGCGTTTTCGGTGGGACCGATATGCAACTCGGCAAGGATGGAAAAAGCGCTAGGCGTAAGCGAGGTGGTTGGCATTCGCCTAGTGCCTAGGCGGTGCCTAAGCGCCCTAGGCGCGGCCTAGGCGGTGATATAGTTTTTACTCGTAGTGTATTTGTGATTATTATATGGGTGTTGATATTAGTTTAGGGTTTATAAATAAGTTAATTACCGTCTCGCCATTGGAATATAACCCATTTGGCGTGTCGGTCTTTGTATGTGGCATGATTTCTTGCTTGGGTAGGCAATTCTTTGCTTACCCTGCCTAGACCTCCATTTATGCCCTAGACGAGGCGTTTGGCCATTGCCTAGCGCCTAGGCGTGCCTAAGCGCCTCCTAGGCACTGCCTTTTCCAACAGAGCAACTCGGTAGGACCGATATGGTTAGGGTTAGGGCATAACGTAATCTCGGTGAGACCGATTACGCAAACTCGGTGAGAACGATTTTGGTAATTAGCTAACCAGAGAGTTGGTCAGGCAAACTCGGTGGGACCGATTACTCAAACTCGGTGAGACCGATTTTGGTAATAAGTTAACCAGAGAGTTTGCATTGTAATCTCGGTAGTACCGATTACACAGACTCGGTGAGACCGATTTTGGTAATGGACATACACAGTGAGATTACAATCCCATCTTGGTGAGACCGAGATCCCTATCGGTGAAATCGATTTTGCCTTGGGTTTGTGGTAGTGGCTATGACAACTGAACTCGATGGCGCCGAATAGAAAGAATCGGTGGGGCCGAGTTTGACTTTAGGTTTAGGTCATATGTGTGGAAGTGGGAAAGTAGTTGAGGGTTTTGGAGCATATCACTAAGCACATGAAGCAAGAGGCTCATTAAGCAACACCTCATCCCTCCTTGATAGTATTGGCTTTTCCTATAGACTCAATGTGATCTTGGATCACTAAAATGTAAAATGTAGAGTCTTGAGCTTTTGAGCTTGAGCCAATCCTTTGTCCTTAGAATCTTGAAGGGGTTCCCACATCGTTTAGTCCATGCCACTCCATTGTTGAACTTATCTGAAACATACTAGATAAAAGTGTTAGTCCAACAAGAGATATGTTGACATTAATTACCAAAACCACATAGGGAGCACTTGTGCTTTCAGGCTCACAATCTAGTTTATACCAGGCTAATGATTGCATAGTTTTGCTTGTTGTAGTAGGTTTGTGTGAATCCCTCTGCTGTTCATTATGCTCCCTAAGACTTTAATTGAGCTACAGAATGGCCAACTGCTTGCTTACTTATATTCAACGTGCTATCTAAATTTGTAACTTGTCTGTGTTTTGGACTTTACGCCAACATCATGCTCCTCTGGTGAGCTAAGAGAGATTTCTGTATGCGGGCTACATAGACCACCATTTTTATAATTTTTAAAATATCACCTGCTTATGCTTCATGACATGTAACATTATTGTTAGTCCTGTTTTGCCATGTACAAAATAGTCTGTCTTGCTCGCTTCACTGTTGTAACTATATTTTTGCCCTAGTCATGTGTACTTACAGATATATTTGAGGATGAAGTGACATCAACACAAAGATCTACGAGCACTGCGGCATGGCCGTTACTGAATGATTATGGATTGGAATTGGAATGTGTTGATGTTCTCGAGCATCAACTAGAGGTTGCAAGACAACGTGTACATGATTCTCAACGTACAATCAACAAGTTGAGACTGGACTTGCAGGTATTAGATGCAGGAGACGCAAAAATGAAATAAGACACTGAGGTAACCACGAAGGAATTGGAGATATTGCAGACTGAAATTTGTTCTATCTGAATCCGGCCAATCCTATTTTCTGAAGAGATTATAGTTCAAATGGTAAGTTATGTTGATGCGTGTCCATAATGTATGAGCTTTATTTGTCCAGTGTATGTAATTTGCGGTTTGTGTACGCTTTATTATCACTTGTGCCGAACTATAATGCCCAACGGGTATATTCGGTTGTAATTTCTTTATTGTATAGTGTAGGGTTATTCTACGTTTCTATGCGTTAGTCTTTTTATTGTATAGTGTATGTTTTTTAGAGGCGATAGTATAGAGTAGGATAATTCTTGAATACGCTATATCGTTGAAACGGGGGCCAACATGCCCAAACATCTCCGTGACGCCATACAAATGAACAAACATGTGTAGTCAAAGCGGGCCTTAATTGGGCTGGTCAAAATAATATTTATTGGATCCCAAATGATGTGGGCCACCGTAACAACGTTCTTAGCAGGCCGTTAACAGGCCAAAAGCTCGATAGGGCCATATAAATGGAAATGGCCCGCGGGCCCCTAGCAGACCAAAATACATGTCAATTTTGTCTTGACCCTTTTACTTTATGGGCCAGTAAGAGGCCGAAGGTGTTACGCGCTAGAGGAGGCCCAATATGCAAACTAGGCTTTTAACAGGACGCATGTCGCGTTGGGATGAAATGATGCCCTGTGGAACGTGGGCCCCTAATGGACCTAAAGTCAAAGGCCCTACTGTTATGCGGGTCGTTAACAGGTCGAGAGACAAAATGGGCTAGGAGTTGGCCCATTTACAGAAAGGGCCGAGGACAGGCCTAAAGTTACAGCAGGCTAGAATTGGCCCAACTATAGAATGGGCCGGGAAAAGGCCGAAAGACGTGTCGGGCCGTTAAAGGGATGGAACTGATGATGGGCTGCTAATAGGCCGAAAGAACCTCGGGCCGTAATTGGGCCCAAAGACGTAGCGGGCCGTTAACGAGCTTAAACTTACGATGGGCTGGAAATTATCAAATCTAGAATGGGCCTTTGATGGGCCGATTCTGTGTAACTTGTATGGGCCGTGCTTGTAAATGGGCCTGACTCAAGTAGGCCGCTAATGGGCCGGCCCGCTTATTTTGACAGGCCTAGCCTTTTAACCTGAAAGGACCACAGTTGGGCCGAGACATGTGTCGATGTATCATAGGCGCATTTCATCCATTCGCTGGATGACAACTGTCCGAACGCCGGGCCGGCACGTGGATCTGCCGACCAATGTGAATTTTACACGTGGAAAATCCCCATTGGTCCGCGCTATTAACGGGTTATCGGATCCAAACCGGAACCCGATAGCTTAAGGTCGACCCGTTACAATGGATGCATGTGTCGGTCACCCTTGACGAAAGCACTTCTATGACGCGTGATTTATAGTCATGGAAGTGGACACTTCTGTGATGATAATTTTGGTAATGTCATGGAACACTTCTACGACAACACAGGTATGACTATCTTGATTCTGTCATAAAATCGTCATGGATGTACATGCATGACAGAAAACGTGACCTACTGTGACAAACACATATCATCACGGAAGTGTATTTTTTGTAGTGGTAGGCAGTAGCTAGATGGCTTCTTCTCTCTTTTTGATTCTCAATACAATGGTCCCTTGGAGATCTATTTGATGTAATGACTTTTTGCGGTGTGTTTGTTGGAATCCGATGAAGTTCGAGTTTATGATCAGATCTATATCCATGAATTATGCATGATTATCTCTTTTACGATTATCTCTTTCATGATTATCCATGAATTGAGTCTTCTTTGATCTCTTTTATGCATGATTATCTATAGCCAGCCGGAGTACTACTCTTTGTTTCATTTAGAGTGCTGGTCTTTAATTTTTTTAGGGTAATGTTTAGGTCAGCTAGCTCCATTTAATTGCTGAACTTGCTCAATTAAGAAGTGTGGGTGTGTTGTTGGCTCCTTTGTGTACCCAAATTATGCAATGACGTGGATGACCACTATAACCAGGGATATTCGGACCAAAATTTGCACGTTCAAACTCACACTACTAGAAAAAGGCCTGTTAGTGGCCGACCTATTTTGGTCATTAATGGCGCACTATAGGTGTGCCACTATCACCACGCCACTAGTAACAAGTACTAATGGCGCACCCCTGGTGCGCCATTAGTATACCAGATACTAGTGGCGCACCTAGCAGTGTGCCATTACTATGTCCAACGGTGCGCCATTACTATGCCTCCTAGGGGGCCATATTTACCTTCACATATGCCCCCAAGTGCGCCATTACTATCTCCCATAATGCACCAGTCGTATTTAGCCCTGGTGCGCCACTAATGCTCAATATGGTGCGCCACTACTATGAATATTAGGAATTATTATTTTTTGCTTTTCAGGTATTTGCACATGTTACAAAATATCTGGTATTTGCACAGGTTACAAAATATCTGGTATTTGCACAGGTTACAAAATACACATTACACAACACAGAATATAAACATCACACAATAGAATTCATCATATTAGTCTCCAAATTCGAAATAGCGAACAAAGTTCAAACATTAGCCAAGTTTAGGTCTCGAAACATTAGCAACGTTCATCATATATATTAGCCGAGTTTGTCGTCACATTACAAAGTCGATATGGATCATCTAAACTACCATCACATAGAAGAGAGTTGCGGTCACGATGAACATCATCGCGATCAAACTGGTCTTCATCCGGTTCCTCCTCCGCTCCCTCCTCTCTCCTGCTAGATAGCATGCGTATCTAGCTTCCGCCTCCGCCCTAGTGGTGTACCCTTTGTAACTATTACCGCTGAAACGGTGAACCTGTATCCGACACTCCTCCCAGTCGGTGTAGACTCCGGGAACCTTACCCTTGTACACGACATACGACGGCATCTCTATGCACTAGACAAACAAAACGTTAGTAGCAATTCATAGACAATATATAAGCAATATATAAGTATGCAACAAAAGGATCGGAAGAGAAAAACAACACATTAATAGCATGATTCATAGTCCTACTAATAAATAGCATCGATTACATATAAGTTGAATGACTGTCCAAACTAAAGAGACATACAAGTTCATTAAAGTTTAATTACAACATGAGCTAATCGATATTTCAGAACTACATAGCATCACTACTTTCAACTTGACTCAGGGACCGGAGCATGGATGAAGCCGCCGTCTTTCATGATGGTCATGAATGTGCAGTCGTTGTCAGCCTACATTTGTAGCGTTGTTTCTATTTCACTGTTGGACGGTTGATATTTGAGGTAGAACTGCCCCGAGGTACGAAGGACATCTTGATGGATGATATCCGCAAACTCCGACTGGATGCGAAATAATTCTTGTCTGAGGCCCGCGTCCTAGATTGCCGACAAGCGTGCGGCCCAATCTTTGAGACTATTTGGTAGCAGAAGGTGATTATGGCCCCGTACGATCGCCCGCATGTGAAGGAGGGCGTAGTAGGCATCCTTCTGACCGCTAGGCAGCTGCTTGACGCAGGGCAACATCGTTACGTGGGTGAACATGTGCTTGTCATACCTAAAAATTGGCCTCCTGAAGGTGCCTCCGGATTTGGCGTAGCCGGGGAGAACATCATCAAGAACTTTCTTGATATTTGTGTAGTTTGTCTTTGACTGACGGTCCGAGTTGAAATACGTGCCCATGGAATAGTTCGGGCTTAATAGGATGAGTGTGCAATGTGTGTCACTGCACAAAACATGGAATGTTAAAAAAAAGAATGATCGAAATCTAAGAAAACATATGTTACGGGGCGGTGAGGGGATGACTTACTCGGGAAAGTAAGGCACGAGGAAGTTATCCTTCTCTGGGTTCGCCAGAATGACGCCTTCGAGGTATGAACTCGCGACTTGTCGGTCCCCAGCGCTGCCCAAGATCTTGGCACGCATGTAGAAGGGGTCGACTATCACGATGTCCGGGGTCTTGTCTCTAATGATCCGCATCTCCATACTGAGCGAAAATAGCCGAATGAAGGTGTAGTGTAGAGGATGAAGGTTAAACATAGAGAAGATGTCATCAAATCGCAGGACGATCAGACCCCCGATGGTGCTATCGACAAAGCCCTTTCCCTCTAGCACCTTGGCCACGAAAACCGGGTATGCCACATCATTCTCGGAGAGACGCCGCTTCTCCAAAGAAAGAACAATGTCATGCAAACTCCGCATAGCACCGGTTGCAGCATTGAGCAGATTAGTCGGTAGCATCGGCCTACCCGCCACATGCACCCTCCTCGAGATATCCTTAGATGAAGGTGGCCCATTCTGAGCACGGATCGGACTCGGTGCCGGCTGGCTCGCACCCTGCTTGTTATTTTTTATTTTCCGTCCCTTCTGCTTCTTCTGTTGTAACGGGATCGAGTTCTGCTCAGAGACCACCTTCTTGAGTGTGTTGGGGCTGATAATATTTCGCACCTCGGCTATCTCGAGGCTCGGTGAAAGGCGGCAGTGGAGGCGTCTCGTGAGAGCTGAGCGCCGACGGCGCTTTGTTGCAATTGGGTTTCTCGCGGTACCAGCTAGATCGCGATCGTCTTTTGCAGGGTTGGGTTCTTGAGAAGGAGGCCCCAAGAATTCATCATCGTACCCATGTTCGTTGAAGTACTTATCGACGTTGGTAAATGTATCATCGTCGTCGTCCGGATCCTGTGCCATATGCATGTCCGGATTAGCTGATGGCGGTAGCTTCGCGGCGGTCTTGCCATGGCTTGGCGAGGGCACGACTGGCGGTGTTGTCTGTGGGATTGTGTCCCCTGTCCCCAAATGAATCTGGCTCTTCGGCCAAAGCATGGACCAGCTTATGCAGGCGCTGAGGGTCATCACATCATCTTCGCCGGCCCCAGGGGGTCGATACGGAGGTAACAAGTTGTCGTAGCCCCGCAGCACCCGAACCAGTTGAACCCTATACACGGTGGGTGGCATCGGATTACCGTGGAACACGCGGTTGCCCGGTTAAACAATTCTGGCCTTGGCGACATTGATCAACTCGCCGTCCATGAAGTGCAGCAGAGTGCATGGAACATCGACGGCGCCCTGCGAAAACATGTTGGGCGTCAGGGATGCCCAGTCAAAGGCAAGGAGATGAATCATCGGCCGAGAGGCTTAGTTACCGTGATGGCGTCGAGCTCGGCTAATGTCGAGGCACCGCCAACGGCGGGCATGCAAGTGACGGAGGGCCGCTTCTTTGTCGAGTGCCGGCGGCGTATTCTTCCCACACCCGGGTGCATTAAGCTCCAATGCCGGCGCCGACGCCAGAGACACCAATGCCGCTTCCGCCGGAGACACCAATGGCGCCGCCGGCGCGTTGTGCGAGTTGCTGCCCGTGAATCTGGGAATCGGGGATGGCCCCTGTTGGCCGCCCGCAATCCACGCTTGCAGCCCCTCAATCAAGGTAGGCACAATGGCGGTGATCGTCGCTCCCAGTTGGTCTCACACTTGCTCTTCGACTATCTCCCAAATCCGCGCCACTTGTGCCTTGAGTTCTTGAACCTCGCGCTCCTGGCTTTCCGAGCTGGTCTTTCTCTCCTTTCGCCCAGCGTTATAGTATTCCGACCATTTCAGGGACAAGCCTTTGCCGGCCACACGACCAGCTGACGACGGCTTACTTAACTTATCCTTGTGTTTCATTACGTCCAACGCCCTATTTAAAGCGGTGTACCAAGGGGAGCTCTGAGACGACCCCGCGCTACTGCTTTCAGTGTCCTGCGGAAGGAACGTGAACCATTTAGAAATTTGGCTTCATTAATTAGAATGCAACCATACGGAGCTAATTGCGCGGGGGTGTATTCCTTACCAGAACAAGCTCAAGCGCCTTGGTCTTCAGATCCATGGTAAGCTCCTTTGTTACCGGGTCAATCTTGTACCGGGCCCTGACATAGTTCCTGGTCTGCATGTCACGGTATTTATCGAAGAGGGGCGGTAGGCCTTGCTCGGCACGCTCCGCGTCCTCCTTGTCCCATATAGGTACCGCCACTCTGTAACCGCCGGGACCGAGTTTGTGGACCCCTAAGTTCAAGTCCCACATATCTCTCCCCCACTGACTTGATTCCGCAGTTGCCTTGCTCTCGCACTTGATCTTGAACTCCAGGTAGTCAGCTTCGCTGATCGAAGGATTTGTCTCCTTGATCTTCTCATAACTATCACCTCTTAGAATCCTTCTCTTCACCGTGGATCTCCAAGTAGCTGTGGTCGTGCTCATCTTCGTGAGGCGGCACTGTTCACATTATTCCACGAGGCGTGTGTTTGCGAAGTCACCGGGGAACTTGTATCGTTCATGCAACCGTGAAGAGGAGGTTGCGCAAGTTCCCTCGGTCACGATGCCTTAGGTTCTCGGTGTTGATCGAGGCGGTGCTCGGAGAATGCACCGAGTTGTCCAGCGTACTTGACTAATTCTTTGGGCGCCGTTGGATGCCCACTAGAGGACACTTCTTGATAAATTCCTCCTTGGCGGTGTCGAGCACGTTCGGCGCCGGTCCTTCCGTTACCTCTTGGTTGGCTGCCATCGTGCATGCGCTGCCATCATCGATGGTGGCATCCTCGGCAGCACCATCAGTGGTGTCATCCCCGACGCCACTAGGGGTTGTGTAGTCGGGATTAGTGTCTTCCGCGGCGTGCTCATAGCAGTGAGGTTCTTCCTCCATCTCCTGGGGCAGCTCCCAGAATGCCTTGCCCGAACCGCCGGCCTCATCGTTGTGGTCCATGTTCGCTCTAAATAGGAAAAAAAGTTTGGTTAAAAAGTTGGTTATTGTTGTAGCGACCAGACCTCAAGCGATCGATCTCTACGTGCTCGGTGTCATCCCTGGATCGAGAATCTTGACACCACACAATGCTTGAAGGATTTATAATAGAGTAGCAATCACACACTTATTACAACGAATGTCTCAAAAGAGAACTTAGCAAAATAAATATGGCTTAAGGCCATCTAACAACGATAACAGCGGAAGGCTTGGAACATAAGAGAGTCCATCAACTCCAATGGCATCACTGAGTATAGAACCACGACCTAAAAACACCTTACTCGTCATCTGAAAAGTCTGCAACATGAAAAGTTGCAGCCTGAAAACGGGTCAGCACATGGAATATGCTGGCAATATAACACATAGAGAGTAATGAAAGAGTAATCCTATACTACATGCATATATGGCTGGTGGAAAGCTCTATGGTTACAGTTTTGCGAAAAGCCAATTTTTCCCTACTGCAAAGGAATAAATTTATTTAACTATCATGGTGGTTGTTAAACATTGGGAATGGTTGACAACATCCTCAATCCCGATTAAAATAATCATCATTAAAACCCAACAAAATTAATTAAAGTAACATGATGAGATTCACATGATATCCAAGTACTAGATACTCAAAACGTCCATAACCGGGGACACGGCTAACCATGATTAGTTTATACACTCTGCAGAGGTTTGCGCACTTTTCCCCACAAGACTCGATCGCCTCCGTTGGGTTTCTCGCACTACATGATGTTTGAGAAGCGGATGGCCGAGACACGATCTTTCGAAGCGCTAGCACCTTACGAAGGGTAGACCGCACGCCTACTTTCCCCTACATCGCTAGTCTACCCATAAGAGTTCGCACAACAATCAACTATGCGAGCCCATAATGGCTTGTGGCTGCACACGTAAGTTTGCGTTTGAATAATCTCATAATCCCTTTGAGCACAGGTGGCGGTCCAAAAAAAACAGGCAAGTCCTGGAATAACCGGTACCTCAATCCACCCGGATGTGTATTAATGTTGCCACCTTAAATAAACCATTAATTAACAATCTCACATCTGTCATGGAAAATCACTCACCCAATCCACGTCTACTTGCATAGCATGGCAAAATAAGCAAACATAAAAGTAACTCCCAAGGGTTTGATAATAAAACAGGTAATAGGTACTACCTCATCTACTTCCCAAAACCCACAATTTAATTTGATCCTAATCATGCAATGTTTGAGGATTGATATAATGCAATAAAAACTGGGTATTGGAAAAGGTATGATCAAAGTGTTACTTGCCTTACTGATGATCCGCGAGACCTAGAGACTCGAAATAACAGGCGGCGCACTCCGGGTATTCTATCGCAGACAAACAAACAAGCATACAATAAGTACTCATCTAATGCACAGGTAAATCTCAAATAAAAGATCTAACCAGAAAGTTCAACTTAAGAACTCCGGTTTGCGAAAAGAATCAAATCAAACGAAGCAACGAAAGTCAAACGGCGAAAGAAAACAACTTCGTTTTACTAATCTGGATCTAAGTCAAATTTTACAGAAACAAAAACTTGCTTAAGTTGGTTATTCGGAAAGAGGGTTTCGGGACGAAACTCCAGGCGCTTGAATCGCCTAATTTCGATAAACGAGCGAAAAGTTATACTAAAACGCAAATCGGATCACAAATCGCGATCAGAAAATAATCGCGGAAAATCCGAGAAAAAGAAAAACGACGAACAGGTTAACGAACGAACGTTCGTTAACTAGATCTAACGACGAACACGTTCGTTAAAAGCGAACGAACGAATGAACGCTTCGCTATTTAACCGACCCAAAATAAATAAACCGATCTAAAAAAGCGAAACTAAAAACCGTCAAAAACCGGCGGAAAAACCGAGCAGTTTTCGAGGAAAACGGGCGCTGGTTTCGAGGTAACCTCGGCGGCGGGTCGTCGCGCGGCGGCGGGCGGCAGCTCGTGGCGGTGGCGGCAACTCGGCGCGGCGGGCGGCGGCGGCTCTGACGAGGCGGGCGGCGGCTAGGGTTCGGGCGAGGCGCGAAGCGCTGGGGCTCGGGCTGCTGGCTCCCCGGCTTATAAAGCCTGGCGGGCCAGAGTCCCGGTCGGACACGGCCCGTAGGTCGGTTCGTTTTTTTTAAATAATTCCGCGCAGAATAACAATCGAAAGAAATACTAAACGGACTCCAAAAATCCCGAAATAAATTTTCCCCGGCTTCTAAAATCAAGCCGGACTAGATGAACATTTATTTGGGGCCTAAATGAAAATTTTGAAAAACGCATATTTTCCTAAATTCAAATAAAAGGCGAAAAACTCCAAAATAAAATCTTATTTGATTTTATTATTAAATCCTCAATATTTCTTTATTTTGGGAAAGTCATTTTATTCCCTCTCTCATATTTTTGTAATAGAAATAATTGATGATAAAATAATTAGAATCAAATGATCCCATTTTCAAAATTTGAGAAAACTCAAATATGAAAATAACGAAATTTCCAACTCTCTCCGTGGGTCCTTGAGTTGCGTAGAATTTCTAGGATCAAAACCCAAAGCAAATAAAATATGATATGCATTGATGATCTAATGTATAACATTCCAAATTGAAAATTTGGGATGTTACAAACCTACCCCCCTTAAGATGAATCTCGCCCTCGAGATTTGGGTTGGCTAGAAAATAGGTGAGGGTGGTCCTTTAGCAAATCTTCCTCTCGCTCCCAGGTGGCTTCTTCTTCGGTGTGGTGGCTCCACTGAACTTTGCAAAACTTGATAACCTTGCCGCGGGTAACTCGACTAGCAACCTCGAGAATCTTAACTGGTTTCTCCTCACAGGTCAAATCGTTATTCAACTGAATCGCTTCCAATGGCACTGTATCCCTTAGTGGTATTTCAGCCATCTCCACATGGCACTTCTTTAACTAGGAAACGTGGAATACATCATGAACTCCTGATAATCCTTTGGGCAATTCCAACTTGTAGGCCACTTCTCCCATACGTTCCAAAACACGATATGGTCCTACAAAACGTGGTTCTAACTTTCCCTTCACTCCAAAACGCTTAACTCCTCGTAGTGGAGATACTCGAAGATAAACTCTGTCTCCGACTTTGTAAACTGTCTCCTTGCATTTTGAATCCGCATAACTCTTCTGCCTGGACTGGGCTACCTTGAGCCTATCGCGAATCAACTTCACTTTCCGTTCAGACTCCTTAATCAAATCCGGTCCGAACAACTGGCGGTCTCCAACTTCATCCCACAACAGCGGGGTCCTGCACCTCCTTCCGTACAAGGCTTCGAAAGGGGCCATTTTCAAACTGGATTGATAACTGTTGTTGTAAGAGAATTCCGCATATGGCAAATTGTCGTCCCAACTAGATCCATAATCTAGTGCACAAGCTCTCAGCATATCCTTCAAAAATTTGATTGACTCTCTCGGTCTGTCCATCTGTCTGCGGATGGAAAGTTGTGCTAAACTCCAGCCTGGTACCCAAAGTTTCATGCAACTGCTTCCAGAACTTTGAGGTGAATTGGGTCCCTCTATCAGATACGATACTCCTCGGAACTCCATGTAAACATACAATCCTTGTCATGTATATCTTCGCCAACTTAGCACTGGTGTAAGTTGTCTTCACTGGGATGAAATGAGCTACCTTCGTCAACCGATCCACTACAACCCAAATTGAGTCATAGCCAGAACGAGTCCTGGGTAAACCCATGATAAAATCCATGCCTAGTTTATCCCACTTCCATTCGGGTATCGGCAATGGCTGTAACAATCCTGCTGGCTTCTGATGCTCTGTCTTTACTCTCTGACATACATCACAAACTGCTACATATTCCGCAATATCCTTCTTCATTCCGGTCCACCAGAAAGTATTTTTCAAATCCAAATACATCTTGGTATTTCCTGGGTGAATCGAATATGGTGAATCATGTGCCTCTTGCAAAATCAAGTTCCTGATCTCCGGGTCATTGGGCACATAAACACGGTCTTCAAACCATAGGGTGTCATGCTCATCCTCACGAAATCCCTTAGCTTTTCCTTCGCTCATCTTCTCCTTTATAGAGGCAATCTCTTTGTCAGTCTTCTGAGCTTCTCTGATTCTATCCATTAAGGTTGACTGAATCTCCAATGCTGCTACATAGCCTCTCGGAACTATTTCCAACCATAGCTCACGAAGATCCTCGGCTAACCCCTTATGTATTTCTCCCGTCATTAGTGTATTGACATGGCTCTTACGGCTCAACGCGTCAGCTACTACATTAGCCTTACCGGGATGGTAATGCAATCTCATATCATAAGCCTTGATGAGCTCCAACCATCTCCTTTGTCTGAGGTTTAACTCCTTCTGCATAAAAATGTACTTCAAACTCTTGTGATCCGTGTACTCCTCACAATGATTTCCAATGAGGAAATGCCTCCATGTTTTCAATGCATGCACTACGGCTGCTAACTCCAAATCATCTGTGGCATAATTCAATTCGTGAGGTTTCAGTTGTCGTGAAGCATACGAAACAACTCTTCCCTCCTGCATGAAACCTTTGCTCCAAGTCCTCGGCGTGAGCGCCGCAATACACCTCATAATCTTTAGTGCAGTGCAGCAAAATCAACATTGGTGAGGTAACCAAACGTTTCTTCAACTCCTGGAAACTAGCCTCACACTCCTCAGTCCATATGAACTTGGTATCTTTCTTCAGCAACTCCTTCATAGGCTTTGCAATCTTTGAGAAGTTCTCAATAAATCTCCGGTAGTATCCTGCCAGTCCAAGGAAACTCCGGATCTCTCCAACTGTTGTTGGTGCTTCCCAATTGGTCACAATGATAACCTTTGTGGGGTCAACCGCTATTCCTTCTCCGGATATAACGTGTCGAGGAACCCTACTTCCTTCAACCAAAACTCACATTTGTTGAACTTGGCATATAAGCGATGTTCTCTGAGCTTCTCGGTACCAATCGCAAATGTTCCTTATGTTCCTCTTCATTCTTTGAGTAAACCAAAATATCATCAATGAACACTCTGACGAACTTATCCAAAAACTCCATAAACACCTTGTTCATCATGTTCATAAAATAGGCAGGTCGTTAGTCGGACCAAATGACATAACGGTATACTCATCTGATCCATATCTTATGGTGAATGCTGTCTTGGGTATATCCTGCTCTCGAATCTTCAACTGATGGTATCCTGATCATAAATCGATTTTGGAGAACACTTTAGCTCCTTGCAACCGATCAAACAGATCATTGATCATTGGTAGTGGGTACTTGTTCTTGATCGTTACTTCATTCAATCCACGATAATCAGCAACCATCCTTAACGATCCATCCTTCTTTTCCACTAGAAGTACAGGTGATCCCCAAGGCGAAGAACTTGGGCGAATGTAACCTTTATCCAATAACTCCTTAATCTGCTTCTTAATCTCCACCAAATCCTTTGCGGGCATCCTGTATGGTCTCTTCGATATTGGCCCTGTGCCTGGTAAAAGCTCAATCAAAAACTCAATATCCCAATCCGATGGCATGCCTGGCAACTCTTCTAGAAATACGTCAGGGTAATCCTTTACCACTGGTACTTCCTCCTGCACAACTCCTGATAAGGAATTTACTTGCATCCTATATGGCACATGCCAGGATACATACTTGATCCTTCTTCCTTCTGGTGTCGTAAGAAAAATTGTCTTACTGGCGCAACCGATGTTTCCTCCATACATCGACAGCCAATCCATACCAAGAATTACATCAAATCCTTGGGATTCCAGAATGATTAAATCCGTTGGGAAAATATACCTTCCTATACTTAATGGCACTTGAAAACATCCTTGACTGGCCATATACTCCGCTCCTGGTGAGCTTACTAGCATAGGTTTTTTAAGAACCCTAGTGGGAAGGCTATACTTATCCACAAATCCCCTTGATATGTATGAATGCGATGCACCAGTATCAAAAAACGAGTGCGATAAATGACAACCAAAACTTACCTATTCTCGCATCGCTGAGCTTCAACCTCCTCCACGCTAACGTGGTTCACCTATCCCCTGTTGAAAGGGTTTGGCTTCTTTCCAGAGCTTCCATTGCCATTCTGGCCTTCAGAACATTCATTTGCATAATGCCCAGTCTTATTGCACTTAAAGCAAGTGATTTGGCTCAGGTCTTTCTTGGCTGGGGTTGATGGGTTGGTACGGGTCTGGCCGTTGCTTCCTCCATTCCCATTACCATTCTTGGGGCCATTATGGTTGTGTGAACTACCTCCTCCATGGGTATGCTGAAAATGAACTCCTGGTTTAGGGGTAAAACGGGGCTTCTACTGAGTTCCAGAATTGTACTTCCCTGTCCATACTTCCTCTTGCAGTTTTCAATCTGCTGCTGCTTCCCCTCAATCATAAGAGCACGATCTACCAACTCCTGGTAGTTATTGAAGCTTGCTACCATCAACTGCATACTCAGCTCTTTGTTCAGTCCTTCTAGAAACTTCTCCTGTTTAGCTGCATCCGTAGCGACGTCATCTGGGGCATAACATGCTAGCTTACTTAAGTCATTCACATACTGGCCAACTGTCCGTCCTCCTTGGCCCGAGTTGCGAAACTCACGCTTCTTCATGGCCATAGCTCCTGCTGAAACATGGGCAGTACAGAAAGCTTGCTGAAAATGATCCCATGTGACAGTGTCTACAGGGTAAGTGGCTGTAAAATTCTCCCACCATGCTGCTGCGGGTCCTTCTAGCTGATGTGCGGAAAATTTCACCTTTTCCCCTTACATGACATCCTGCGGTGGTCAACTCCTCCCTATCTTACGGAGCCAATCATACGCCACTATTGGCTCGGTGCTCTTTGGAAAACACCGGCGGATTCAGCCTAAGAAAACGGGTTAAATGATCAACAAGTGGTGGTGGTGGTGGGTTGTTGTTGTTCTGGTTCTGGACTAGCAACTGCATCAACGCATTCTGCTGCTGGATCAACTGAGTGAGCTCCGGTGGGAAAGCAAATCCATTGTCACGTCTCGGAGGCATTTGAGGGTTTGTAGAAAAGACGAGAGTTAAGAATAGAATGGGGTCTAAAGAGAAAACACTACCCAATGCACATGAGACAAAACACACAAAATCACTTCATTCAATCAAGCAAAAGCATACAAACGGTCTAGAACTATCGCAAAAGTGCGTGGACTATGCTATGTACATGGTGGAACACTACTACTGTTATGGTGGTCAACTAGAAAAATTGCTCCGATGAAGATTCCATGATATCCGCTCCAGCTTCATCAACATAGTCATCATCACTATCGTCGGGGTCCGAGTCGGTGTCGTCGATGATGATATAATTATCCGGGCAAGTGGAATCGTCATCTTCTCTTTTGGGTGCTGAACCTCCCATGAATAGTCCAATCTTCTCCTTAAGGTCGTCGTTCTGTCTCACTAGAGCGATGATCTCCTCCATGTAGTCTTCACGTGTAGCCTTGAGTTCTTCTTCTAGCTCCTTGATCTTGGTCATGGCCTTCTGTAGATCCTCCATACCTGCGCACATCTGGTTCTCCTGGCGTCGGATGTGCTGGTTTAATTCCTGAATGTAAGCTGCGATTGATCTGTCCCTCCTGGTGCTGATCATCTCCCATTGCTCATCGCGGCGCCCACAAATCTGGTAGATGGTATTCTTGAGATCATTTTGGCAAACCTTTCCAATTCGGCCCATGGCGATGTGGGCTGCCATGCTCTTTCCTAGGCTTCAAGTTGGTGCATCAAAGGAAAACTCTATGGGTTCCGCAACTGGTGCAAATGTCCTGCCTGGAATTTGAACTTGAATCATCCAGCGCTCCTCTTCGGGTAAAGTGGCGTTGAAAGTCCCGGTGAAGCTTGGTATTCCTATGTTCAGGTATCTAGTGACTTCCTTCAAGTGATATCCAAAGGGTGTATCTTCATCCGGTTGTGTGAACTTGTTCCTTGCATCCGCCATCCTAAAAGAATAGAAAAGATGAGGAGTCAGAAATGAGAAGAAAGAGTAGTGATCTAGGGCTTTAGCTTAGTGGCCGTGTCCTACAGTCAGCGTGTGCTCTGATACCATCTTTGTAGCGACCAGACCTCAAGCGATCGATCTACGTGCTCGGTGTCATCCTGGATCGATAATCTTGACACCACACGTGCTTGAAGGATTTATAACAGACTAGCAATCACACACTTATTACAACGAATGTCTCAAAGAGAATTTAGAAAAATAAATATGGCTTAAGGCCATCTAACAACGATAACAACGGAAGGCTTGGAAGATAAGCGAGTCCATCAACTCCAACGGCATCCGAGTATAGAACCACGACCTAAAACACCTTACTAAATAAATGCAAAAATCGCAACATGAAAAGTTGCAGCCCGAAAGCGGGTCACACATGGAATATTTGGCAATGTGACACATAGAGAGTAATGAAAGAGTAATCCTATACTACATGCATATATGGCTGGTGGAAAGCTCTATGGTTACAGATTTTTTGAAATGACAATTTTCCCTCTTGCAAAGGAATAAATTTATTTAACTATCATGGTGGTTGTTAAACATTGGGAATGGTTGACAGCATCCTCAATCCCGATTAAAATAATCATCATTAAAACCCAACAAAATTAATTAAAGTAACATGATGAGATTCACCTGATATCCAAGTACTAGATACTCAAAACGTCCATAACCGGGGACACGGCTAACCATGATTAGTTTATACACTCTGTAGAGGTTTGCGCACTTTTCCCCACAAGACTTGATCGCCTTCGTTGGGTTTCTTGCACTACATGATGTTTGAGAAACAGATGACCGAGACACAGTCTTTCAGAAGCGCTAGGACCTTACGAAGGGTAGACCGGTACACCTACTTTCCCCTACATCTGCTAGTCTACTCGTAAGAGTTCGCACAACTTAATCAACTATGCCAGAGCCCATAATGGCTTGTGGCTGCACACATAAGTTTGTAGTTTGAATAATCTCATGATCCCTTTGAGCCTGGGTGGCGGTCCAAAAAAAACAGGCAAGTCCCGGAATAACCAGGTACCTCAATCCACCCAGATGTGTATTAATGTTGCCACCTTAAATAAACCATTAATTAACAATCTCACATCTTTCATGGAAAATCACTCACCCAATCCACGTCTACTTGCATAGCAAGGCAAAATAAGCAAACGTAGAAGTAACTCCCAAGGGTTTGATAATAAAACAGGTAATAGGTACTACCTCATCTACTTCCCAAAACCCACAATTTAATTTGATTCTAATCATGCAATGTTTGAGGATTGATCTAATGCAATAAAAACTGGGTATTGGAAAAGGTATGATCAAAGTGTTACTTGCCTTGCTGATGATCCGCGAGACCTAGAGACTCGAAATAACAGGCGACGCACTCCGGGTATTCTATCGCAGACAAACAAACAAGCATACAATAAGTACTCATCTAATGCACAGGTAAATCTCAAATAAAATATTTAACCAGAAAGTTCAACTTAAGAACTCCGTTTACAAAAAGAATCAAATCAAACGAAGCAACGAAAGTCAAACGGCGAAAGAAAACAAGTTTGTTTTACTAATCAGGATCTAAGTCAAATTTTACAGAAACAAAAACTTATTTAAGTTGGTTATTCGGAAAGATAGTTTCGAGACGAAACTCCAGGCGCTTGAATCGCTTGATTCCGATAAACGAGCGAAAAGTTATACTAAAACGAAAATCGGATCAGAAATCGCTATCAGAAAATAATCACGGAAAATCCGAGAAAAAGAAAAACGAAGAACAGGTTAACGAACGAACGTTCGTTAAGTAGATCTAAACGATGAACACGTTCGTTAAAATGAACGAACGAGCGAACGCTCGCTATTTAACCGAACCGAAAATAAATAAACCGATCTAAAAAACGGAAACTAAAAAAAACAGGCGAAAACCGACGGAAAAACCGAACGGTTTTCGAGGAAAACCGGCGGCGCGGGTTTCGAGGCAACCTCGGGCTGGGCTGGCTTCCCCCCCCCCCCCCCCGCCCGCCCCCCGGCTTATAAAGCATGGCGGGCCGGAGTCCCGGTCGGACACGGCCCATAGGTCGGTTCGTTTTTTTTTAAATTATTCCGGGTAGAAAAACAATCGAAAGAAATACTAAACGGACTCCAAAAATCTCGAAATTAATTTTCCCCGGCTTCTAAAATCAAGCCGGACTAGATGAACATTTATTTGGGGCCTAAATGCAAATTTTTAAAAACGCATATTTTTCCTAAATTCAAATAAAAGGCGAAAAACTCCAAAATAAAATCTTATTTGATTTTATTATTAGATCCACAATATTTGTTTACTTTGGGAAAGTCATTTTATTCCCTCTCTCATATTTTTGTAATAGAAATAATTGATGATAAAATAATTAAAATCAAATGATCCCCTTTTAAAAATTTGAGAAAACTCAAATATGAAAATAACGAAATTCCCAACTCTCTCCGTGGGTCCTTGAGCTGCGTAGAATTTCTAGGATCAAAACCCAAATCAAATAAAATATGATATGCATTGATGGTATAATGTATAACATTCCAAATTGAAAATTTGGGATGTTACAATTGTCAAGGAACAAGATCTCTAAGTTGACCAAATAACCTAATTCTCGAGGAATGTCGCCAAAAAGTTGGTTATTGTCAAGGAACAATTGAGAGATGTTTGTGATATTGCCTAGGTGTATTGGGATGGAACCTGTTAGTGTGTTGTTGCTAAGGTCCAAGTCCATGTTCTCAAGGTAACCTAGTTCTTGAGGGATGTGTCCAGAAAGTTGGTTGCTGGAAAGATACAATGCTGCGAGTTTGGCCAAATTGCCTATGTTGTTTGTGATATTGCCTTGGATCTTGAAGGCACCATTGCATCATGCAGTGGTACAGCCAGCATGCGACCTCATCTTTGTAGGCTAATTTTCTAGCTTGTAACACTAGGATTAGTAGCTTAATTAATCGACTAGTCGGTCGTATGTTGGTGTAATTAACTTGTTTTAATATTGGCCAGTCATGTGGAGTATCTTTGGCTCCTTTGGTGCCCTAAAGATATGGCCGTATCATTTGATTAATTAGTAAGTAAGCAATTGATCTAGCTAGCATTGCCATGCCATGCATCCACCTTTACCAAGTGCAAGCAACTGATATGATACAGCTACAGATAGATACCGACAATTAGTTATTGTTATCATCTAAGATAATTTAATCAGGGAAGTGGTAGTGGATTTGTGCACAAGCTAAGCTAGCTAAGACAGTAGCTTCCTTGCAACCCACAAAAGACAAAGGAAAAGGGGTGAAAAGGGGGAGATTCTTAGCTTTGATGAGCAGGCAGCATCTTCCTAACCCCTTCTTCTTGTCTCCTCTCACTATCTCTCTCACACACATGGCAAGCAAGGGTGTCTGAGTGTGTGAAAAAATACTAAACTAATCCAACCACTAAAGCACTAGATCACTACTATTGTATAATCTTTTTATAGCTTTGTATATATGTATGGCTCCAATGGGTGCCACTGCCATGCATCCCTCTCCTATCATTTAATCATGATTAGCCCATCGATTTGACTAGAGATTAGTTTTGGTTAATTAATTAACTAGTGTGTGCCACAGTAGAGCACAGATCTCCATCTAGCTAGTAGGAGTAGCTTTCCAAGGCCTCTTTCCAAAGCCACAACTCCTCTAAGTTCTCAAGATAACCTAGTTGTCGAGGGATGTGTCCAGAAAGTTGGTTGATGTCAAGATACATGCTGATTAATTTTTGTTTCAGTTGAGAATCGGGCACCTTCTAGGTCAAGAAAATTGGGCATGACCTTTGCTAATTTTCTTGACCTAGGAGTGCCCCATTCTCAACCGAAATGGAAATTAATCAACATTTCAGGAGAAAGGGTCATTTCAGAAGATCACAAGTAGCAGCACATCACTTGACAAAATCACAAGTAGCAAGACATCACAAGTAGTACAACAATGACATCATCACAAGTAGTACAGCAGCAGAAACATCATCACAAGTAACACACTTAGCTACCAGTTCAGAAATACAGCTAAGATAAGATCATCACCACATTTCAGAAACATAGCTCATCATTTTCATTCTTGCATATAAGATCATCACCACATTTCAGAAATACAGCTTCATAGGTTGTTCAACCAGAACACTTAGCAATGTAGTATTGCTAGTCTATTTGTCAAGCAACCACAAACCAAACCAAGAGGCAACATAAATTAAGTGATATGAATAACCGGCAATTTATGTATCAGTGTTTCTTGCAGATAAGATAAGATCATATAAAATCACCCCATTTTTCATAACATTGTTTCATAGTTTGCTCAATCAGAACACTAGCATAATGTAGTATTACCTCATTCATCAAGCAGCCACAAGTCAAAATTTCCTAACCACTAGGTCTTCTCTGTATGCAAGAAGTAGACCATATATATATGACTTTTCATGTCTCATTAGCGCTAAGATCTAACGTCTATTGTTGCTCATGCTGATTACTCACTTCAAAATAGGCTGCTTAGTAGTACGAAACAACACACAACAAGCTCCATCAAAAACAGAATAAAAAATTGCCATGTCATGCTTGGCAATAGCACAAGTGACATGGACCGATATGGTGGCATGGCCATCGAGTGGCTACCAAGAAACAATACACACACAGAGACAAGCATCATGTGGCAGCAACACTTTCTAATAATAAAACACTCCCACTACCCAGAGGTTTTAGCACTTTGATTATCGTTGTTGTAATATTCAGTACCGAGTATGGACCCAGCTTATGTACTAGAACTAACACACCCACAAGAAAACAACACTAATAGATTTAGACATCTTGACAACCAGCCAGTGCGCAATTTAGCATCAAAATTAGGCAAAAACAAATATTGTTGAGGCAACTTTAAATGTTTATGCGCACCTATTATTTTAAAGGCTCTGGTGTATCACCATATTGAATATCTCTGACTGAAACAATAAGATCCATACAAAATGGCACCCCCACCAATTGCACCCATGACAAAACTAGATCTTTAAATCATCAAATTGAAGCTCATCATTTAGAGATATGAATTGGCACTAATGTTAGGCAAAATTATAAGTATGTTCAAGTTCCAGTGCACCTATTTTCACAAAAAATGGAAACAGCCCTCGGCTCACAGCTCTGGCAAAAAAAGCAAGCTAGCAGGAGGACCATTTCATTTCATGCACAATTTCCCTAAGCCCGGACTAGAAATTGTAAGGCTGGAGGTGTCAAGACACACATTGGGGATGGATGACGAACGATAAACAACAGTAGATGGAGTAGCATATGTATCGTATTGGAGCTGTTCATAAAGATAACACCGAGGCGGAAATTTTGGTGAGGGGAAATTCAGACGAGGATACCTGGCGTGGCGTGGTGTGGCGTGGGTGAGGAAATCGAATGGCGCCTGCAGAAAGGGGAGTAGAAGAGAAATCCGGTGAGGGGATGAACAGGCAGCAGGGCAGGGCAGGGGAAAGAAAGATGGATCCTTGGTTCCTTACCTAGCTTTCTTGGAGCCGTGCAGCGGGAATGGAGGTTGACCGTGGGGTGGATCCTTGACGAGATACTGCTCCTTGGCGAGGTGCACACGCTACTACTCCTCGACGAGGTGGACGTGTTCTTGTGATGGGTCGGGCGGCGTGGGTAGGGCAGCGGTGCGATGGGTCGGGCGGCCTTGATGGGTGCAGGTCCGGGTGGCGCATTGGGTCAGGCGCCAATGGTTTCTAGGGTTTTGAGGGCTGGGAAGGCGAGGGAGGGGGTGGGTGGGTGCAGCGAAGGAGAGGGAGGGGTGGGTGGGGGCGGCGGAGCCCGGGAGCGAGGTCGCCGGTGGGTGGGGGGTGGTGGTGGTGGAAGGGGATCGGTGGCGGTGGCGAGAGGCAAGGGGCGAGATGGGAGAAGGACGAACGGCTGGCGAGATGGACAGCACACACATACATACAAAGGGGGGAAGGTTAGCAATGGCGCACCTTCTAGGGGTGCGCCATAAATACCGTGATAGCAATGGCGCACCTTCCCCTGGTGCGCCATTACTAACTATTTTTTGGATTTTTAGTTGCATCTAATAATTTTTTAGAAAATGACGATCAAATTTGAAAAAAATTATGAATGTGAAAAAATATCATCAAATTTGTTATTTGAAAATATTTATGAATATGAAAAAATATCATCAAATTTGTAATTTGAAAATATTTTTTTTAGATTTTTAGTTGCATCTAATAATATTTTAGAAAACATTTATGAATATGAAAAAACATCAGCAATTTTAAAAATATATTCATGAATTCAAAAAGTGCCCATGAAAAAATAAAAAATATTCATGAGTTCAAAAAATATTAACAAATTCAATACTTTTTGTGAGTTAGAAATTCAATACCAGAATAAACCTAAATAAAAATTGGTATACCAATGGCGCACCTCCTAGGGGTGCGCCGTAAGTACCTTGATAGCAATGGTGCACCTTCTCTTGGTGCGCCATTAGTAACTTTTTTGGATTTTTAGTTGCATTTATTTGTGAATTGGTAAAACATTTATGAATATGAAAAAATATCATCAAATTTGAAAAAATATTCATGAAATTTAAAAATATTCATGAGCTCAAAAAATATTAACAAATTCAATACTTTTTGTCAGTTAGAAATTCAATACCAGAATAAACATAAATAAAAATTAGTATACCAGAATAAACATAAATACCAGAATAAACATAAATAAATATTCATGAGGACTAGAACAGAAGAAATGTCATTTCCGTATGTCGAAATACAATTGAGAAATGAAGACTACAATTTAAATACAATCGATCTTAGCTAGCTATCTTTTCACAACCTTCTTGCCCTTCTTTTTCGCAAATGGAGTTCTTCTCTTGAACGGACGTCCTTTAGGTAGGGTGGTCCTGCTTCTTCTTGTGGTGTATGGCACTTCATCGTCGTCGTCATGTTCCATGTTCGGGTTGCCGTACTTGTCGAAGTCTTGCACATTGGCAACTCCATCCATTCCGATGATCTTCCTTTTGCCTCTCCTCACGACGACACGACTGGGCTTTGATGGGTCGGTAATGAAGAAGCATTGGTCCACTTGGGAAGCGAGTACCCATGGCTAATTTTTCGTGGTGACATTTGCGCCCGCGGTCTTGGATTTGGCTTCGGGTATAACCATGGTGGTGAAATACCGGTCTTCTTTTAGGACACTCTTGGCCCATCTCACATGGAACATCGGGACCTTCTCTCCAGCGTAGCTCAGCTCCCAGATCTCCTCGATCCTTCAGTAGTATCCGTCCTTGTCGTTACCAGTGTAGGATTCCATCGATACCCCGGAGTTCTGATAAACATCGCTCTTCATGTCTTTTTCCTCGGTGTAGAATTTGTAGCCATTGATATCGTATGCCTCATACGTCATCAGGTTGTGCTCGGCGCCCTGTGACAAGGCAAATATGAGTTTTTCTTCCGCGGAAGAATCCTCATGTAAAGGGTACGACAGAAGCTTCTCCTTGAACCAACGCGTCAAACATGAGTTGTGCTCTTTGATTATATCTCCGTCCATCCTCTGTTGGCCTCGGTCATTGTACGTCTTATCAATAAAGGTTTTGTGCTCTACCACCCAAGGATCGACCACGTCTATGTGTTGTAGCGTGACTAGGTTTGCTCTTTCAAAGTCGGTGAGTCGACCCTCAAAGTCGACATGCATTTCGTGGCGACCCTCGCGGTGACCCCATCCAGCGAGCCTGCCGAGGTGGCTGTTGATGGGCATACCAACATGGTTCTCGATGCCTAGATAATTCGTGCAGTACGAGATGCACTCTTCGGTCAGAAAGCCCCTGGCTATGCTTTCCTCTAGACGTGACATGTTGCGAATGTATCCTTTGATGACACCATTCATCCTTTCGAACGGCATCATGCTGTGCAGGAACGTTCGCCCGAGTTGGATGATATCCTCCATGATATGGACCAGCAGATGCACCATAACATCGAAGAATGCGGGCGGGAAGTACATCTCAAGCTCGCATAGTATCACCACAATCTCTTCCTTTAGCCTTCTGAGTTGCCTCACGCCAACCGACTTCTGAGAGATGACGTCAAAAAATTTGCATAGGCCAAATAGCGTTTCACGGACGTGCACGTCCATGATCCCACGGATTGCAACTTGAAGTATCTGCGTCATCAGTACATGACAGTCGTGAGACTTCATCCTGCTGAACTTCTGCTTCACTGAGTCTACGTATCTGCTTATCTTCCCCGCGTAACCGTAACGAAGTTTTACTCCTACGAGGCAGGTGAAAAACTGCTCGATCTCCTCCTAACTTAGAGTGAAGCACGCGGGAGGGTAGTCATTTCCGATCTTGGCCTTTTTGCCTTTGCGACGACTTTCCGTGTCCTTCGCCTCATCATCATCATCATCATTAGCATGAAGCTCCTCCCTGATGCCCATTGATTTCAAGTCTGCCATTGCTTTCGGCCCATCTTTGGTCCTCTCTGACATGTTGAGCAGGGTACCAAGCAGACTCTCGCACACGTTCTTCGTGATATGCATGACATCAAGGCTGTGAGGCACACGAAGGCCAGTATGGCAAGTCCCAGAAAACAGACCTCGTTTTCCATACCTTCAGAAGCAGCTCTGGCGCCTTTCGCTTCTTTCCCGGCGGTGGGCAATCTTTCCAATTTTTCAACAGCTCGTATATTTCCTTGCTGCTCCTCGAACGCAGGCGTCTTCGGGGTTCGGTTTCACCATCGAACAGATCCTTGCTTTTTCTCCCTGAGTCATCGTCGCGAAGCCACCTTCGATGTCCCATGAACACGGTTTCTGAAGACCCGGGATCTCTATCTAGCTGGCGATACGTTGTGTCATCCATGCACCTGACACATGCACAAAATCCGTGGACCACCTGCCCCGCGACATATCCATAACCGAGATAGTCGTGCACCGTCGTGAGCAGTGCGGCTCTCATAGGGAAATATTCTTTCTCTTTGGCGTCCCACGTATTGGCTGGCGTTTTCCACAGCGTGTCTAGCTCCTCTTTCAGCAGCCCCAGATATAGATTGATGTCGTTCCTTGGTTGTTTCGGCCCTTCAATTAGCATACTCATGTGAATCTACTTCCTCTTCATGCACAACTAGGGGGAAGGTTGTACATCCACACAAACACAGGCCAGGTGCTCTGTGTGCTTCTCTGGCTGCCAAACAGATTGACTCCATCGGTGCTCATGCCCAGCACGATGTTCCTTGGATCGTCCCCAAATTCTGGGAGTTCGAAGTTCAACGCTTGCCACTAGCTCGCATCCTTAGGGTGACTCAGCATCTTGTCTTTTTTATTTATCTCCGGATCGATTCTGTCATCTGCTCGCTTCTTCTCCTCCCTATCCGCGTGCCAACGCAGGAGCTTTGCTAGCTTAGGGTCCGCTAAATACCGCTGCAGACGAGGAGTGATCAGAAAGTACCACATCACTTTTCGAGGAGCTTTCTTCCTCTTCTTGTATCGAGTGACACCGCACACCGGACATATGGTAGACTCCGCGTGCTCGTCCCGATAAATGATGCAATTGTTCATGCACACATGGTATTTCACGTGTGGTAAATCAAGAGGACACATGATTTTCTTCGCCTCCTCGAAACTGGTCGGGCACTTGTTCCCCTTGGGAAGACATTCGTTCCAGAATGACATGTTCTCGTCGAAGCATGCGTCGGTCATTTTGTGTTTTACCTTCATCTCCAAAGCCATGATCGTTACTTTCAGGTGGGTATCCTCGGGCCTGCATCCTTCATACAATGGAGTAACCGCGTCTATCTCCAGTTGATCTAGCTTGGCTTTCTCTCGGGTGGCAGCTCTTGCATTATCCGTCTGCTTGAGAAGCAGCTCTTGAATATGAGGGTCCTGCGCCCAGACCATCGATGGTCCATTGTCGTCTGCTCCAGCATCTTCATCTTCATGATCATGCCCTTCGTATTGATCTTCCTCATCATCATGTTCGGCATCTTCTACATGATGACTGTGTACTGCATCTACTTCGTGATCATGTCCTGGAGATTCTTCGTCTTCTCGCCCGCCCTCGCCGCGGTTGTCTTGCTGCCCTTCCTCATTTCTTGCCTGGCCCCCATGGACGACTTCATAATCATCTTCATCACCTTGCCACCAATAGCCATCCATGAAACCAAGCAAGAGCAGGTGGTCCCGCACCTGTACGAAATCCAGGTCCATAAGGCTCTTCAGCTTGCATCTTCAACACAGACATCTTATCTCATTCTCGTTCTTTTGAAGCATCTCGGCCTTCGCGGATCTCAAAAACTTATTCA
Organism: Aegilops longissima; assembly: GCA_021605205.1. Lineage (NCBI taxonomy): Eukaryota > Viridiplantae > Streptophyta > Magnoliopsida > Poales > Poaceae > Aegilops > Aegilops longissima. Next base: position 578,527,022 of record CM038676.1, read on the forward strand.
TGATTCCTTCGATCATCGTGCGGACCATAGTGCGCTGCGAGGGTGAAACAAAGCGATATTTTCAACCAAAAAAAATTTGGCATGACTTTGCCTAAAAATAGGACAAAAAAGAATGCATAGTGCCAAATTCTCGCCGAAACGGAAATGAATCAACATTCCGGCAAAATATTGGCAACTATCGCATTTCAAATACCAGTACCTGCAAACACAAACATATGGAACACCACAAACATATGCAACACCACAAACATACGTAGATCTAGGCCATAAAAAGTGTGTACGTTTTTGGAGGGAGAAAAAAGTAGATCTAGAACATAAAGAAAGCTTTCCCCTTACTTACCTATCAAAAAAAGGAAATTTAACCACTTAATTTGGGTGAATCTATAGTGCAAATGAGGTCAGGAGGAGGAGGCAGCCGAGACCAAGCTTGGTAGAGGTGGAGAGAATGAAGTGGGGAAAGTGCGTGTGGTAGGTGGCTATCCAAAATATGGTTACTAATGGCGCACCTGGTATGTGGTGCGCTATTACTAGTTTTGAAAAAAAAACATGTTAGGAGTGGCGCACCAGTGGACAGTGCACCATTACTAGTTAAAAGTAGTAATGGCGCACTATCCCCTAGTGCGCCACTGCTAACAATTAATGGCGCACCAGTGGACAGTGCACCATTACTAGTTTTTTTCAAAACTAGTAATGGCGCACCACACACCAGGTGTGCCATTAGTAATGAGGACATTAATGGCATACCTGTATCTGGTGCGCCACTTCTATATAGCAGTGGCGCACCACATACATGGTGCGCCATTAATGTCCATATTAGCTATAGCCGTTTTCCTAGTAGTGTCATCACACACGGGGTAAGATATATGAATCGTTTGTGATGTTCGGATATCGTATACAGTGTTGAATAAGGGACCGTGTTTGATGACACTTTGCGCGCCAGTTTTTTTGTTGCACCGATCCAAAATTTTCGGCTTCCGCGGAAATATCTACCTCCCCTCCCCCTCCCCCTTACCAAAAGCCACATTTCCCCGATTTCTGCCTTCCTTTCCAAGTTCAAACCTTCACTCCTTGCTCGCAGCGCCGCCTCCTCGCCGATGATCTTCCTTCACGCTGCTCGGCCTAGTCGATCCAGGTAGGTAATCTACACCTGACCCCCATCTTCCTCCTTCCACATCCCACATGCCCCGACCGCCGGCGCGACACCTTCCACCGAAATCACTGACCCCTTGTCGGGGAAGCTGATCGTGGCCCACTAACACCTATGGGACCTGGGTCCCTTGTGGTTCGGAGGGGGGCGGAGATTGCACAAAGAGCGGATCGAAGCGATGCACACGAGCAGATTTACCCAGCTTCGGAGCTCTCCGGAGAGATAATACTCCTACTGCTGCTTTGTGGATTATATTGTGTTCTTGTTAGGGAGCACAAAACCTAGCCTGAATGAGTGTGGCTTCGTATGAGTCGAATGCCCTAAGCCGGAGCTGAACCGAACCCTTTCTACGTTGCACTTGGGCCTCCTTTTATAGGCACAAGGGGTCACCACAGTGGCAAGTAGAAAAGGTAAGATAGTAAAAGCAGAGGTTGGTACACGCTTTATACGGTGTCTGATGATCTATACCTAACTCGACGGCAAGGGACAAGAATCATAAATGCCCGTCTCAGTCACCTGAACAGTGTAACAGGGACCGTCAAGTGCGCCTCCGTTTGCCACGATGGTAGCTTGTCAGCGCCGCTTATCGCTGCTCCCCGCTGGCTGCACAGCCCGTCGACACGCGTTCTTGGGAAAGCCCCATGGCGACACGTTGGCGGATGAGCTGGAGCGGAGATGAAGAGAGGTCAATTGCCGCGGCGAGCACGTTGCCGCGGCAAGGTTCTTGTCGCGCTCGGGAGCTTGTCGCTCACCAAGCCTTCCGCAAGCTCCTCTTGCGGGTCTTATTCCTTTGTGCCCTGAGTGGCCTTCCGGCAAGCTCCTCTTGCGGGGCCTTGATTACTTTGTTCTTGGCGGCTCCAAAGGTGCGGCGAGGATCTTGGCGGTCACCAGGCCAGTCTGCTGCTGGTGCTGCTGTTGTCCAGGTGCGAAGTTCGGGATACTAGGTACCCTACTCTAGTACACCGGCAGAGCCCCGAACTGGGCCACACACGGCGCCGAGCTCTGTTGGGCGGGCCCAAAAGCAGTCTGCAGACACGCAGTGCAGATTATGCCATTAATCGCCTGGACCCCCACGCCTCCCACAAGCGTCACGTCATTGGGCGTGGCGTCGTGGGAGATCGTGGGGCTTTCTTTAATGGGAAAAATCGGGCGCCCGTCCCTCTCCCTTTATAAGCAGGGGAGCAGGGCAGGGCGCCCACTTGCCATTCTTTGTCACATCGAAAACCCCGTCGCTTCCCCTTTCTTCTCGAGCCCAAAGAGGCGGCGCTCCGCCCCTCCATTGCCACGGTGCCACCAGCGCCGTCGACCTCCTCCACCACCTCTCCCCATGGCTCAAGAAGGCCGACAAGGGAAAAGGCGTGAAATCGGCCCGGCGCAGCGGCTCATGGCGCTGCGGAAGGAGCGGGCCCTCTTTGATCCTCGCTGGGAAGGAGCTCTGGAGCTGTACTATCTCTTACGGTCGGCGGAGACCCGGCGCACCCAGCGCGAGAGTCATCTCCGCCGCCACATCCGAGAAGGTTTCCATGGTACCCTTTCTTGGCTTTTCTTCCCTCTGGGCTCTGCCCGCCCTTTTCTGAATTCTTCTGTGATGTCATGAACACTTATGGCCTCCGCCTCCTTGATTTCACCCCCAACGCCGTCCTCACCTTGGCCATTTTCACACACCTCTGCGAGAACTTTGTCGGGGTCCACCCAAATGTAGCACTCTTCCGCCATTACTTCATGCCCCGCGTAGAGAGAGGAGAGCCGCTTGCCGGAGGAATTGCATGGGTCTCTAGGATTGGCAAGAAGGAAGCGTATCTTGACGGAGAGTTGCGTAGCAAGTGGGAGGAGTGGAGAGCTGACTGGTGTTGGATCTTAGAAGAGGAGCCACAGCCTTTCACCACCCTGCGCCAAACTCCCATAGTTCGTGGCAATGATTGGAGCAACTTGGCACCGGAGGACGACAAGTTGAAGATTGCCGTGACTAGGATTTTGCGTCTCCGGCAAGCAGGGCTTACCGTAGGAGCAGTTGGCGCGGATTTCCTTCGTCGCCGTATTGCGCCCTTGCAGGAGAGGAGGAGGCCTGCTTGGGAATTCCAAAATGCGGCGGACATCATGAGGCTGTGCCCGGGTCTGAACTGGAATTTTACTACCTTGGAGCTGGACGGCATGCTGCGGGAGTTGTTCAAGCCTGATGCGGATCACCCCGAGTGGTGAATGTTGCCGAGGGGAGTCGTGCCCTTGTGCAACAACTCATCGCTTGACAGCATCCGCGCGATGATGCCGTTGTGCGATTCCCATGGAATCGTTCCAACTTGGCAGGAGCCCGCCGACGACGTCGTGCAGCAGTTCTTCGACAACTTGGTGGAGGTGCCGATCCGCGCCGACGAGCAGAGACGGCTCACCCGCGACACCACCGATCAGGAGATGGCGCGCATCGCCACAAGGTTGGAGGAGGCGGCAGAAGCTGCCGCCGCCGGCGTGTTTGGGTTTACCGTCGAGGAGGCGGAGACAGCCGAGGCGGCAAGCCTTGCCGACCGAGAAGATCTTGCCGTTGAGGAGGAACAGGCCGAGCCCGACGTCAATCCGGAAGAGCCGGCCGGTGGCGCTTCCCCTCCGCCGTCAAGCAGCTTGCCGCAGGAGGAGCCCGTGGCCCCGCTAAGGAGACGCCTCCGCAAGACCGGAGAAGTGGGGGGGCGGCAGACGGCCCAACAGCCGCCTCGCCGCCCGACGCGCTCCACCGCGGCAAGCACTGTTGCCGCGGGAGCGCCTCCTGCCGCCACAGCAATGGGAGCGGGGTCTTCTGGAGTCACGGCCCCTGCATCCGCCAAGCGTCCGAGGGAATCTTCTCCTCCAATTAAATCGCGCCGGGCGAATTTGATCTCTCCGCCCTCAGCTCCGAGGAAGAAGAGGAAGAGTAAGATCTTGTCGCTGCTACTTGTAATCCTCCAATTTATTGCTTGATTTTATATCTGACTGGCTTCATTCTGAACCTTCTCCTTCTTCAGGACGCTAGCTCAGAGGGCGTCGAAGAGGGCCAAGACCCCGGTAGTTGTCGTCTCAGATGATTCCCCTGTGGCTACAGGGGGCACATCTGGGACTCCCTTGCCGGACCCGGCAACCCTTCAACAGAGCAGCCCCCAGCACAGCCCCCAGCGTAAGTGTTTGGTTTACTTCTCATGGTTAGGTGTGCTTGGGTGCTTCTCCGTTACTGATATATGGTTTGTCGAATTATGTTGGAGCAGAGCTGCCTCATCAGGAAGCACCGGAGGTCACTCCCGAAGTTCTGCTTGCTTCAACTACGCCGCCAAGGGAGAACTCTCCGCCAAGGGAGCGCTCTCCGGCAAGGGAGGCCTCTCCGACAAGGGGAGCTTCCCCGACAAGGACCAGCGCTGATGACCCCCCGGTTGTGGAGACTGTGGCAACAGATCCAATTACAGGTAATCTTCTTGTTTGAAAATTTCCCTTGGGTTCTTTTCCTTTTGTTCTTCTCTTTCGAACATTTGCTTGACTTGTTCTTTCTTTCTCTGACCATCAGATCCATCCGCCGGAGATCCGATGGAGGCTGAGGCTACCGGCGAGGAGGACGCTCGCGGCGACAATGTCGACGCCGCCAACATGGAGGAGGAGGCCGGCGCCGATGGGTCCGCCGGCGAGGAGGCCGCCAAGGCTGCTGGCGCAGAAGCTGGGTAGGAATCTGGCGATCGCACTGACGGCCCTGAGGCCGCAGGAGCGCCAGGCGCTGCACCGACCGCCGATCCTTCCGCCACCGATGCCGCACCAGACTCCGAAGAGCCCCAGCCCGGCGCCTATCTGAAGGCCGGCGAGGGTGTCTTTATCAAGCTCCCATGGGCATCAAGCTCAGGCACCGGCGAAGGAGACCTTCGACGGAACTGCTTGCCTCCGCCGGGCTGTCGCTGGTTGATGCCCCGAGCAGCAGCAGCGGTGAGCCCGAGGAGGAGCAACTGCTAAGGAGGTTGTTGTCGCTCTACCGCGCCCGACAAGCCAAGCTGGAGTCCAGGGAGGCGCTTGTCGCGAGGGCGGGAGCTGACTTGGAGAAACGCGCGGAAGAGCTCCGGCGCGCCAACAAAGAAACTCTCCGGGATATAGCAGAGGCGCGGGAGCAGCTTGCTGAGGAGCGCACGGCCTTCATCTTGGAGAAGGCCGAGGTCGAGGAGCAGCAGAGGCTTGCCGGCGAGAAGCTCTCCGCGCAAGAAGGTGAGCTGGCGCAGCGGAAGATCAACCTCGACAGCTATGAGGAAGATCTCGCCGTGCGTGAGCAAACGATTGGTGGGCCACTTCAGGAGGCAAAGGATGCTGCTGCGGCTGCCGAGGCCGCCAAGAAGGAATTGGAGACGAGGGTGGCTCAGCTGGAGTCCACCCTCCAGAAGAGCGCCGAGGAGGTCGCCGGGTTGAAGCGCGAGCGCGAGAAGGACGCCTATACCCTCGGCGAGTTGCAAGGTCGCTTCGCTAAGAAGATCAAGGAGATCGATGCCGCTAAGGACTCCAAGGCGGATCTGGAGCTGGCCCGACCACCTTGGCGGAGGCGTTGGAAGGCGCCAAGGAGGCGGGAAGCGGGCCTCTTGGAGAAGATCAAGGCCAATGAGGAACTGCTGTCAAATGCCGTGACCGCCCAGAATAATCTCAGAGATAGCATAATGCACTGGACAGAAGGTCTTGTGGACACTGCCGTTGGCATCCATAACGAGCTGATGGAGCTGGAGATGGTGGATCTTGGGTACTCCACTGATGAGAACCTCCAACCTAGCGTCAAACTCAGCCTGTTCTTCAAGGGCGTGCTGACGGGTCTCCAGCGGCTCCGGGAGGTGATCCCAAAGCAACTGGCGGAGGAGTCGCGCCAAGTTTGCGCCGGGGCTCTCCAGAAGGTGCTGATGAAAGTGGCCTTCCGCAACCCAGGCGTCGATTTCACCAAAGTCCTCAAGTCCCTGCCTCCATCTGCTGATGTTGAAGCGCTCAAGGCCCTTGTCGCACCCATTGTGGACAGGGTGAGTGGAGTCAAGAGGCTCGATGGCGACCGCGTGGACTAGGCCGCCAAGCTTATCTTTCTCTTGTCGCTGTAGATCATGTTTAGGCGAAAGATTTATTAGATCTGCGACAAGTTATAATGTAATATACACTATCTTAGGCAATCGAATGCAATGTTATTTCCTTTACTTGATTTTTTCCCTTGCATGTTTATGCCCTACGCTTTTAGGGGACTTGTCGGTGCAAACACCTTTGCCGCGAGCGCTGAGTGCGGAACTTCAGCAGCCTGCTGACGATGCCGCTTCCGACAAGCAACCTTGTCGCAACTAGTTGCAGCACGCTTAAGTTGTTGAGCGGACTCGAAACAAAGTAAGGGCGCAAGCTAGTCGCGAGTCGGTTCCTCCGCGCACAGGTTTTCCATACAAAGTACTATCGTTCGAGGAAGATAACTTAAAAATTTAAAACTGATTGCTTAAACTTAGCAACTTAGCTTCTTTGTTGTCCATTTCCCGGCAAGGCGACAGTTCCTCGAGCGACGCTTGGCGGCCCACACCATTATCTTCTCCTTCCCCCCCGGTTAACTTGTGGGTGGATGAACCTTCTTCTTGTTTGAGAAGAAAGAAGAGAAAATAAAGTTATGGAGCCTAGTGGCTCGTTATCGCTTACCGGGTGTGGATGCTGCACAAAATGTTAGAGAACACATGCGTATAAGATTATGAAAGCATGTACCGACAAGTTGTGCGCAACCCATAGGCTTTACTGATGCACGGGGTCTGCGCCCGGCTTTGTTCAAAGGATTACATGCAACAGCGGCAAGACATGTACAAAAGGGTGGTTGCCGGAACGGGTTCCGGCAACCGCGCCTTATGGGTAAAACTTGCGAAGATGCTCTATATTCCAGGAATTGCTCACCGGAACGCCATCTTCGGTCTCAAGGCGGACAGCGCCAGGCCTAGTAACTCGTTTCACCCGATAAGGGCCTTCCCACTTCGGCGTCAACTTGTTGGAATTCTTGGCGGATTGAACGCGCCGAAGAACAAGGTCGCCTTCCTCGAAGCTTCTGGCATTAACTTTGCGGCTATGGTAGCGACGCAAAGCTTGCTGGTAACGAGCAGCTCGTACAGCAGCCTGAAGACGATCCTCCTCGAGGAGCAGCGTGTCATCTTGTCGCAGCTGCTCTTGCTCAAGCTCATCATAAGTAAGCACTCGAGGTGACCCGTATGCGAGTTCCGTGGGGAGAACTGCCTCTGCTCCATAGACTAGAGCGAAAGGTGTCTGGCCAGTGGCTCGATTTGGCGTCGTCCTGATTGACCAAAGAACCACCGGCAGCTCCTCGATCCAGTTCCTTCCGCACTTGCGCAGCCTGTCGAAAGTTCTGGTCTTGAGTCCCCGCAGCACTTCAGCGTTTGCTCTCTCTGCTTGACCGTTGCTTCTCGGATGAGCAATAGAAGCAAAGCAGATCTTGGCGCCAAGATCTTGGGCGTACTGCATGAAGGTGCGGCTCGTGAACTGTGTGCCGTTGTCGGTGATGATTCTGTTAGGAATCCCAAAACGGCAAACAATTGACCTGAAGAACTTGACTGCTGACTGTGCTGTCACCTTCCTCACTGGTTCCACTTCCGGCCACTTTGTGAACTTGTCGATTGTGACGTACAAGTACTCAAAGCCCCCGACAGCTCGGGGGAAGGGGCCGAGGATGTCGAGCCCCCAGACCGAAAAGGGCCAGGATAAAGGGATTGTCTGGAGAGCTTGAGCTGGTTGGTGTATCTGTTTGGAATGGAACTGGCACGCTTCACACTTGGTTACTTGTGCAGTTGCATCCTGGAGGGCTTCGGCGAAGAAACCTTGCGGAAAGCTTTGCGGCAAGTGCTCTTCTTGCCAATGTGGTGACCACATATGCCTCCATGTATCTCCGCCAACAGCTTCATCCATCTTCGGCAAATGCACTTCAATTTCACTCCGTTGAGTCTTCTTCTGAATAGGATGTTGTCAACAAACTGATACATACTTGACTGCCAGGCTACTTTTTCCGCTTCTTCTTGCTCTTCGGGAAGTTCTCCTGTCTGAAGGAAATGGACGATTTGCTGCGCCCATGCTGGAGCCTGTGGCTCGACGACAAGGACTAAAGGCTCGTCTACCACTGCGGGAAACTTAGCTTCCACGGCAAGAACCTGCGGTTCTGCCGGAGCTTGATGATCCCCGGCAAGCTTGCCGGAGCAAAGCTTGTCGGGAGCGTCTGCTTCAATGAAACAAACCACAGGGTTTGTCGGAGCGGACTGCTCCTTAGTGATATTTGCATTGATTTTAGGGACCTTCCTGGTGGCGGCTCCAGGGAGCTCTGCCGGAAAGTAGTCGCCGGAAACCAATTTTCTCTTCTTGCTCTGTCCTGTTGATGGTGTTACGGTTGGCTGAGTCAGCTTGAGCACAAAAATTCATGGTTCCACAGGTAACTTAAGTGCGGCACATTTGGAGAGGCCATCAGCTATATCATTCTGAGCTCTTGGAACATGTTCCATTTGCAGGCCTTCAAAGTGCTCTTCTAGCTTCCTCACTTCATCGACGTAGGCTTCCATCAACGGACTCTGATAATCTTTATTTACTTGGCGGACGACAAGTTGCGAGTCCCCCCTGACAATGAGCTTCTTGATCCCAAGGTCTACCGCAATCCTGAGACCGGCAAGCAAACCTTCATACTCTGCAGTATTATTTGTTGCTTGTTCCTTGGGAAAGTGCATCTGGACTATGTACTTGAGGTGCTCTCCGGTGGGTGCGATAAGCAACACTTGCGGCACCAGCGCCTTGCAGCGAGAAAGCACCATCAAAGTACATCAGCCACTCTTTATTTGCCTCCTTGACGGGGATGCTTGTCTCTGGAATTTCTTCATCTTGCGTTGGCATCCACTCAGCTATAAATTCTGCCAATGCTCTGCTTTGGATAGTTGAAGTGCTTTCAAACTTGAAACCAAAGCTTGACAGTTCCAGTGCCCACTCGACAATTCTGCCTGTTGCTTCTGGATTTTGCAATATCCTCTTGGAAAGCGAGTGACAACTGTTATCTCATGTGCTTGGAAGTAATGGCGCAGCTTTCTCGAGGCCATGAGGAGGCCAAAAGCAGCTTCGCACACAGTACCTTGACCTCGCCCCTGCAGAAGGGAACCGACAAAAATGGTAGGCGCTGCACCATCTTTTTCTCGTATCTTGTCGCAACCTTGCGCTGATCTGTCCTTATCGGGACCAGAGCTTGACGGCGAAGCCTCCGCTTGTCGCTGGATGCACTGCCTTGGTTGCGGCTCATCATCCGCCTCCCTCTCCGCTACTAACGCAGCACTAACCACTTGATTGGTCGCTGCTATATACAGCAGCAACTTCTCTTGTGGCCTAGGGGCGACAAGTATAGGAGTGGAGGACAGGTATCTCTTCAAATCTTCCAGCGCAGCCTCCGCTTCGGGAGTCCATTTCATTGGACCTGCCTTTTTCAAAATTTTGAAAAATGGCAGGGCGCGCTCAGCAGACTTAGAGATAAACCTGCTGAGAGCAGCCACGCAACCGGCAAGCCTTCTGACATCCTTGACGCGCTTTGGTGCTTCAATCTGCTCAATGGCCTTGATCTTGTCGGGATTGGCTTGATTCCCCGCTGAGACACAAAGAACCCGAGAAGCTTGCCGGAAGGGACTCCAAACACGCACTTCTCGGGGTTGAGCTTGAGGTTGATCTTGCGCAGATTTGCAAATGTCTCATCCAAATCCTGAACTAGAGTTGCTTTGTCCTTGCTCTTGACCACTATGTCATCCATGTAGGCTTCTACGTTTCTGTGTATTTGTGGCTCAAAAGCATCATGGACTACTCTTGCAAAAGTTGACCCAACATTCTTCAAACCGAAAGGCATCCGTATGAAGTAGTACGTGCCACATGGTGTAATGAATACGGTTTTCTCTTCATCCTCTTCTGCCATGAAGATCTGATGATATCCTGAATATGCATCAAGAAATGAAAGCAGATCACATCCAGCCGTGGAGTCAACAATCTGGTCGATACGTGGCAAGGGAAATGGGTCTTTGGGACAAGCTTTATTAACATCTGTAAAGTCAATACAAAGTCTCCATTTCCCATTGGCCTTATGATACAACTACGGATTGGCCAACCACGTGGGATGGAGTACTCCTCGACAAGGCCTGCTGCTTCCAACTTCTTGATTTCTTCCGCTATGAACTCTTGGCGCTCCTTTGCTGTTTCCTAACTTTTTGCTTGGCGGGCGCGCGTGAGGACAGACAGCTAGGTGGTGCTCAATTACTTTTTCAGGAACACCGGGATGTCGGATGGTTGCCATGCAAACACATCGACATTCGCCCGCAGAAAGCAACGAGCTCGCCTTCCTATTTAGGGTCAAGCGTGGCAGCGATGGTGAAGGTACCACCAGTGCCGTCCTCCTTGGCGGGCACCTTCTTGGTCTTGGCGGAGCTGCCATCGTCTTCTTGCACTTGCGGTGGAGCTTGATGGTGCGTCCTCGGCGGTAGCGCAGCACTCCGAAGAGTGCGCTTGCGGAGTGGGCATCGAGCTCTTGCGGACTTGGTGGTCTTCTTCTTCCCCGGAGCTTCAGCGCAAGTGGTTTGCTATCTGTCGCGGCTGCTACATCCGGTAAATCTTGTCGGCGCAGATAAGCGCATCCTTCTTGTCGCCATGGATAGAAATGGCGCTTATCGGGCGGGCATCTTGAGTAAGTTGTAAGCATAATGAGGCGGCCATGAACTTGGCGAGTGCTGGACGACCAAGTATGCCATTGTAGGGCAATGGGAAATCGGCAACGTCAAACGTGACCCTCTCAGTTCTGAAGTTGAGCTCACTGCCAAATGTTACTGGCAATGTGATCTTCCCTTTGGACTTGCTCCTTCCTGGGTTGATTCCTTGGAATGTGCCAGTCTCTTCGAGCTCGCTGTCAGGGATTTGAAGTTTCTGAAGCACTGCAGAGGAGATCAGGTTCAGGCCAGCCCCGCCGTCAACCAACATCTTTGTGACCTTGAGGTTGCGAATAGTTGGTGATACCAACATCGGCAAGCACCCGACCGCAGTGATGCGATCAGGGTGATCCTCAATGTCAAAGATGATGGGCGTGCTGGACCACTTCAGAGGTTTGCGCGACTCTATGGATGGTTCTGCTGCGTTAACCTCACGCATCCATTGCTTAAGTTGGCGGTGCGAGGTATGCAGAGAAGCACCACCGTCAACGCAAAGGACCTCCGTTGCCTTCTGAAACTCTTGCTCGTCAACTTCATCGTCTTCCATGTCTTCGTCATCTTCATCTTCGTCTTCTTCCTTGTCGCGTCCGCGGGGAGGTCTGTCTCCTTGCCGCTGCTTGGCCTTGCCGCGACGTCCTCCCCGACCGGGTCTCTTCTTACTTGCTGCACCTGCACCTTCCTGGGCCTTCTCCTTGTCTCGCCGCTCGTATTCAGCTCTCTATAGCTCAACAAGCTGCTCGACTTTCTTGCAGCTCTGGAGATCGTGGCCCTTAGTGCGGTGGATCTTACAGCACTGCTTGTTGGAGCTGTCAGGCTTGTCGGCGGCCGCCACAGCTTGGCGGTCGGTGTCAGCGGCAACCTCCTTGCCGGAGCCGCTAGCCTTAGCCTTGCCGGCGCCACCTCCGTTGCAGGACTGCTCGACAACTAGTACTTCTTGGTTTTTCTTCTTTTTGTTGTTTCGCCGCCGGCTTTTCCTTGCCGGGGCGGTCTCCTCACTGTCAGACTCTGCTCCCACATTCTCTCCTAGGAGTCTTCTTCCTTCTTCAGCGCGTGCACACTTGTCGGCCAGGGCGTAGAGCTCGCTGACGTCTTTCACTTTGCACATCGCCATCTCCTCCCTCATCCTGCGGTTTCGCACATTCTGATGAAAGGCACTGATCACCGCGGCAGGGTGGACATCTGGGATGTTGTAATGCACACGGCTGAATCTTTGGATGAATTTGCGCAGGGACTCTCCTTCCTTCTGGGCGAGTAGGTGAAGGTCACTCTCTTGGCCATGAGGCTTGTGGCCGCCTGTGAAGGCGCCGACAAACTGGTGGCACAAATCCGCCCAAGAAGAAATAGAGCTGTCCGGTAAGTGCATGAGCCAAGACCTGACGTTTGGCTTGAGCACCAGAGGGAAATAGTTGGCGAGGATCTTGTCGTCTCGTCCCCCCGCAGCTTGTACCGCAATGGTGTAGATGCTGAGGAACTCCGATGGGTGTGTCCTGCCATCATACTTCTCCGGCACATCTGGCTTGAAGTTTTTCTTGTCGGGCCACCGGACTTGCCGCAGCTCACGAGTGAACGCAGGGCAACCTACCGCGTACGGTAAGTCGCCTGGTTCCCCTGGCGCATGCATATCGACAGTGGGCCCGGCGCGCTAGTCGGATTGACGGCGTGCTTCTCTTCGGCGCTCGATACGGGTTCGAGCATCTTCTTCTTGCCGTTCTCGAAGAACTTGGCACTGGTCGCGACGAGCTCGCGGATCCGACGACGCTGTGGAGTCGCTGTCGAGGTGGATCCGGCGAGTCAGCGATCTTGGCCTTCAGGAAGGGGAGTGTACGGTGGCTGCACCCCCACAAGTCTCGTCGCCATCAGCTCGTGCCTTGTCGCCTTGCCGCGGCTGCGAGGCGCTTGGTTGCCGCGGGACGTCGCCGTTGGCAAAGCCGATGAGACTCTAAATTGTGGCCCTCCATTCGTCGACCTTGTCGGCCGTTGGAGGATAGTCTAGAAGTAGCTGAGCTCTTGCCAAAGCTTCTGCTGGTGTGGTGGGTGGCAATGGCGTATGTAGCGAGGAACGGGATGTGCTCGGACTCCTAACCAAGTTAGGAGGAGCAGCATCCCATAGCGACCGTACCCTTCGCATCCGGCATCTTTGGTGTGCATGCAGGTCTCGAGGGCCTCGGGATCCTCCAGCTTGGCCTTGATCCAACAAGCGTATGGTGCCGCGAGCATCATGACGCTGTCGGTCTCGCGCCTCCTGAGAAGGACGCGGTGCGGACTCGGACGCCGACGCCTGCGCTGCCTTGTCTTTGGACCTGGCGGCGTTGTGGGCTCTCTCGACGACGCCCGTTCCTCCGCCAGCGTTTCCCCCACCACCTGACAGCTCCGGTGGTGGTGGGTTCGGACGCGACGCTCTCTGCTGCTGCCGAAGACTTCTTCTTCGGCGCCATGTTGATGAAGATGATGATGAAGTTGCTCGTGTGACCGCTGGATCAGGTTCACACAGCCTCGACGCCCCCTACCTGGCGCGCCAAAGATGTCGGGCAAGCTGATCGTGGCCCACTAACACCTATGGGACCTGGGTCCCTTGTGGTTCGGAGGGGGGCGGAGATTGCACAAAGAGCGGATCGAAGCGATGCACACGAGCAGATTTACCCAGCTTCGGAGCTCTCCGGAGAGATAATACTCCTACTGCTGCTTTGTGGATTATATTGTGTTCTTGTTAGGGAGCAATGGGAGCTACAAAACCTAGCCTGAATGAGTGTGGCTTCGTATGAGTCGAATGCCCTAAGCCGGAGCTGAACCGAACCCTTTCTACGTTGCACTTGGGCCTCCTTTTATAGGCACAAGGGGTCACCACAGGTGGCAAGTAGAAAAGGGTAAGATAGTAAAACAGAGGTTGGTACACCGCTTTGTGCAAGTGTCTGATGATCTATACCTAACTCTGACGGCAAGGGACAAGAATCATAAATGCCCGTCTCAGTCGCCTGAACAGTGTAAGAGGGACCGTCAAGTGCGCCTCTGTTTGCCACGATGGTAGCTTGTCAGCGCCGCTTATCGCTGCTCCCCGCTGGCTGCACAGCCCGTCGACACGCGTGCTTGGGAAAGCCCCATGGCGACACGTTGGTGGATGAGCTGGAGCGGAGATGAAGAGAGGTCACTTGCCGCGGCGAGCACCTTGCCGCGGCAAGGTTCTTGTCGCGCTCGGGAGCTTGTCGCTCACCAAGCCTTCCCGGCAAGCTCCTCTTGCCGGGGTCTTGTTTCCTTTGTGCCCTGAGTGGCCTTCCCGGCAAGCTCCTCTTGCCGGGGCCTTGATTACTTTGTTCTTGAGCGGCTCCAAAGGTGCCGCTGAGGATCTTGGCGGTCACCAGGCCAGTCCTGCCGCGGGGTGCTGCGACTGTCCGTGCACGAGTTCGGGATACTAGGGTACCCCTACTCTAGTACACCGACACCCCTCCCCCAAATAAGTGCCGCCCTAAGCCATGGTGCATGAAGTATAGCCAAGAGCTCAAGGAGCATTTGGAGGCGGAGAGGTCGCGATGGCTGCCATTCGTGCCGGCCCCTAGATCTTGGAGGAGCACCTCGCCGTCGAGGCCACCATCGGCGCCTCACGTGCCGATGCCGCGACGCGGTTGGCTTCTTTAAACGAAGTTCGAGGTGTTTTCTCGAGGCCACCGTCGGTGCCTTCGACGAATAATACGAGGTGTTTTCTCTGTGTGCCCGTGCTTACCTCAACTCGAGAGCCAAGAGGTTGGTGCCCGGAGCGGCTCAGGCAACTCACCACTACGAGGAGGGCACCCACGATGTGGAGGACTCACCCTCTTCCATGTCCAAGGAGCCAATGATCATCAATATCTCCGACGATGAGGAGTAGCTTGTCTTATTATCTCACTACGCCAGTTAAGCATGCTCGGTTTACCCATTGCATGTGCTGCTCCTGCCTTTCCTTCAGAAATTCTAGAGAATTGTCATATCTACTTTTACCATGCAATCTGTTGCTCTAGTGTATATGTTCTATTTTGTCATGCAATGTGGTGCTCACTTATTAACTGTTTGGTTAATTAGTTTTCATGTCCACATAACTGTTTGGTTCAATTCTATAATGTGATGTTCAATTCTTCAGGGTGCAATTTTGTATTGTCTTCCATGTGAGAAATAAATCGAATTTATCTGTACAAAATACATGAGAAACAAATACAATTGCTATTTTTCCAAGTTGTCTGCTATTTCTTGAGCTTGCGTTGTTTTTTCCCTTGAAGAAGAAAGGGTGATGCAGCAAAGTCGAGTAAGTATTTCCCTCAGCTTTTGAGAACCGAGGTATCAATCCAGTAGGAGACAACGCGCAAGTCACCGAATACCTACACAAACAAACACCAACTTGCACCCAACGCGATAAAGGGGTAGTCAATCCCTTCACGGTTATTTGCAAAGTGAGATTTGATAGAGATAGATAAACGGTAAAATAATATTTTTCGTATTTTTGGTTTATGGAACGAAAAGTAAAAGATTGCAAAGGAAGTAAATCGGAAACTAAAATTTTAGATCCGAAACTTATATGATGGAAAGTAGATCCGGGGGCCATAGGTTTCACTAGAGGCTTCTCTCAAGATAGAAAAATTACGGTGGGTGAACAAATTATTGCCGAGCAATTGACAGAAAAGTGCAAAGTTATGAAGATGCCTAAGGCAATGATCATGAATATAGGCATCATGTACGTATCAAGTAGATCGACTCCTGCCTCCATCTACTACTATTACTCCACACATCGACCGACTCCTGCCTGCATCTAGAGTATTAAGTTCATAGAACAGAGTAACGCATTAAGTAAGATGAGCGGGATAGACTCAAGCAATATGATGAATACTCCATCTTGTATCCTCGATGGCAACAATACAATACGTGTCGGTTCCCCTTCTGTCACTAGGATCGAGCAACGCAAGATTGAACCCAAAGCTAAGCACTTCTCCCATTTCAAGAAAAACCAATCTAGTTAGCCAAACCAAACCTATAGTTCAAAGAGACTTGCAAAGATATCAAATCATGCATATAAGAATTCAGAGAAGATTCAAATAATATTCATAGATAAAATGATCATAAATTCACAATTCATCAGATCTCGGCAAACACATTGCAAAAGAGTATTACATCGAATAGATCTCCAAGAACATCAAGGAGGACATGGTATTGAGAATCAAAGAGAGAGAAGAAGACATCTTGCTACTAGCTATGGACCCGTAGGTCTGAGGTAAACTACTCACGCTTCATCAGAGAGGCAATGGTGTTGATGTAGAAGCCCTCCGTGATCGAATCCCCCTCCGGCAGGACGCCGGAAAAGGCCCCAGGATGGGATCTCACGGGTACAGAAGGTTGCGGCGGTAGAAAAGTGTTTTCATGGCTCTCCTGGTAGGTTTTGGGATATTTGAGAATATATAGGCGGAAGAAATAGGTTGGTGGAGTCACGAGGGGCCCACAAGGGTGGGGGCGCGCCCTCCATTCTTGTGGCCGCCTCATGGCTTCCCTGACGTGTACTCCAAGTCCTCTCGATGTCTTCTGGTCCAAAAAATCATCGTGAAAGTTTCATTTCGTTTGGACTCCGTTTGGTATTCCATTTCTGCAAAACTCTAAAACAAGGGGAAAAAAGAAACTGGCACTGGGCTCTAGGTTAATAGGTTAGTCCCAATAGTAATATAAAATAGCATATTAATGCATATAAAACATCCAAAATAGATAATATAATAGCATGGAACAATAAAAAATTATAGATACGTTGGAGATGTATCGAGCATCCCCAAGCTTAATTCCTGCTCGTCCTCGAGTAGGTAAATGATAAAAATAGAATTTTTGATGTGGAATGCTACCTAACATATTTATCCATGTAATTTTCTTTATTGTGGCATGAATGTTCAGATCCGTATGATTCAAAACAAAACTGTAATATTGACATAAAAACAATAATACTTCAAGCATACTAACAAGATAATTATGTCTTCTCAACATGGCCAAAGAAAGTTTATCCCTACAAAATCATATAGTCTGGCTATACTCCGTCTTCATCACACGAACTATTTAAATCATGCACAACCCCGGTGACAAGCCAAGCAATTGTTTCATACTTTTGATGTTCTCAAACTTTTTCAACTTTCACGCATACATGAGCGTGAGCCATGGACATAGCACTATAGGTGGAATAGAAGGTGGTTGTAGAGAAGACAAAAAGAAGGAGATAGTCTCACATCAACTAGGCATATAACAGGCTATGGAGGTGCCCATTAATAGATATCAATGTGAGTGAGTAGGGATTGCCATGCTATGGATGCACTAGAGCTATAAGTTTATGAAAGCTCAAAAAGGAAACTAAGGGGGTGTGCATCCAGCTTGCTTGCTCACGAAGACCTAGGGCAATTTGAGGAAGCCCATCATTGGAATATACAAGCCATGTTCTATAATGAAAAATTCCCACTAGTATATGAAAGTGATAACATAGGAGACTCTCTATCATGAAGATCATGGTGCTACTTTGAAGCACAAGTGTGGTAAAAGGATAGTAGCATTGCCCCTTCTCTCTTTTCCCTCATTTTTTTATTTGGGCCTTCTCTCATTTTTTTTGGCCTCTTTTTTCGTCCGGAGTCTCATCCCGACTTGTGGGGGAATCATAGTATCCATCATCCTTTCCTCACATGGGACAATGCTCTAATAATAAAGATCATCACACTTTTATTTACTTACAACTCAAGAATTACAACTTGATACTTAGAACAAAATATGACTCTATGTGGATGCCTCTGGCGGTGTACCAGGATGTGAAATGAATCAAGAGTGACATGTATGAAAGAATTTTGAACGGTGGCTTTGCCACAAATACAATGTCAACTACATGATCATGCAAAGCAATATGAAAATGATGGAGCGTGTCATAACAAATGGAACGGTGGAAAGTTGCATGGCAATATATCTCGGAATGGCTATGGAAATGCCATAATAGGTAGGTATGGTGGCTGTTTTGAGGAAGTTATATGGTGGGTTTATGGTACCGGCGAAATTTGCGCGGTGCAAGAGAGGCTAGCAATGGTGGAAGGGTGAGAGTGCGTATAATGCATGGACTCAACATTAGTCATAAAGAACTCATATACTTATTGCAAAAATCTATTATCGAAAGGAAGTACTACGCGCATGCTCCTAGGGGGATAGATTGGTAGGAAAAGACCATCGCTCGTCCCCGACCACACTCATAAGGAGGACAATCAATAAATAAATCATGCTTCGACTTCATCACATAACGGTTCACCATACGTGCATGCTATGGGAATCACAAACTTTAACACAAGTATTTCTCAAATTCATAACTACTCACTAGCATGACTCTAATATCACCATCTTCATATCTCAAAACAATCATAAGGAATCAAACTTCTCATAGTATTTGATGCACTTAATATGAAATTTTTTATTATATCCCTATTGGATGCCTATCATATTAGGGCTAAATTTATAACCAAAGCAAATTACTATGCTATTTAGAGACTCTCAGAATAATATAACTGAAGCATGACAATTCATCAATTTCTATAAAATAAAACCACCGCCGTGCTCTAAAAAGATATAACTGAAGCACTCGAGCAAAATTTCCTAGCTCAAAAGATATAAGTGAAGCACTAGAGCAAAATTGCCTAGCTCAAAAGATATAAGTGAAGCACATAGAGTATTCTAATAATCAGGATTCATGTGTGTCTCTCTCAAAAGGTGTGTACAGCAAGGATGATTGTGGCAAACTAAAAACGAAAGACTCAAATCATACAAGACGCTCCAAGCAAAACACATATCATGTGGTCAATAAAAATATAGCCTCAAGTAAAGTTACCGATAGACGAAGACGAAAGAGGGGATGCCTTCCGGGGCATCCCCAAGCTTAGGCTCTTGGTTTTCCTTGAATATTACCTTGGGGTGCCTTGGGCATCCCCAATCTTAGGCTCTTGCCACTCTTTATTCCATAGTCCATCAAATCCTTACCCAAAACTTGAAAACTTCACAACACAAAACTCAACAGAAAATCTCACAAGCTCCGTTAGTATAAGAAAATAAATCACCACTTTAGGTACTGTTGTGAACTCATTCTTTATTTATATTGGTTTAATATCTACTGTATTCCAACTTTTCCATGGTTCATACCCCGATGCTAGCCATAGATTCATCAAAATAAGCAAACAACCCATAGAAAACAGAATCTGTCAAAAACATAATAGTCTGTAGCAATCTGTAATTCTCTAATACTTCTACAACTCCAAAAATTCAGACAAATTAGGACAACCTGGGCAATTTGTGTGCCAATCCAGTGCAAAAAGAATTAGATCAAAATCACGCTTCTGTGAATTAGGGAAATTATTTTCCTAGGTGCAAAAGTTTTTATTTCTCAGCAGGATCAAAACAACTATCACCATAAGCTATCCCAAAGGTCTTACTTGGCGCAAACACTAATTGAAACACAAAACCACATCTAACCAGAGGCTAGATGAATTATTCATTGCAAAACAGGAACAAAAGGCAAAGAACAAAAATAAAATTGGGTTGCCTCCCAACAAGTGCTATCGTTTAACGCCCTTAGTTAGGCATAAAACATGAATAGATCTAAGTATTATCATCTTTGGTATGCAATCCATAAGTGGCTCTCATAATAGATTCATAAGGAAATTTAATTTTCTTTCTTGAAAATTATTCCATACCTTTCCTTAATGGAAATTGAAATATAATGTTTCCTTCTTTCATATCAATCATTGCACCAATCGTTCTAAGGAAAGGTCTACCAAGAATAATAGGACATGTAGGATTGCAATCTATATCAAGAACAAAGAAATCTACGGTCACATAATTCCTATTTGCAACAATAAGAACATCATTAATCCTTCCCATAGGTTTCTTAATAGTGGAATCCGCAAGATGCAAGATGCAAATTTAAAGAACAATCATCAAATTCACTGAAACCTAACACATCACACAGAGTTTTTGGAATCGTGGAAACACTAGCACCCAAATCACAAAAAGCATGGCACTCATAATCTTTGATCTTATTCTTAATAGTAGGTTCCCACTCATCATAAAGTTTTTAGGGAGAAACTTCCAATTCAAGCTTTTCTTCAAAAGATTTCATCATAACATCAACGATATGTTTAGTAAAAGCTTTGTTTTCATTATAAGCATGAGGAGAATTCAACATGGATTGCAACAAGGAAATACAATCTATTAAAGAACAGTTATCACAATTAAATTCCTTGAAATCCAAAAGAGTGGGTTCATTGCTATCTCAAGTTTTGACCTCTCCAATCCCACTTTTATCAATTTTTGCATCAAGATCTAAAAACTTCGAATCATTGGGACGCCTTTTAATTAAACTTGACACATCTCCAGTCCCATCTTTATCAAGATTTATATTGGAAAATAAAGATTCAATAGGATTCACATCAATCACTTTAAGATCGTCGTCATTATTTAAAAATTCTGGTTTAGCGGCCATCTTATTTACCAAGGTAGCTTGCTTATCAGAAATTTAGCCTACTAAATTTTCAAGATGAGCAAACTGAGATTTCAAGCCATAAAATTCCTTAGACATATCATCAAGCTCTTTATCCATGTATTCCATAAAACTATTCTGCTCCTTGAGCTCGTTTCTAAAGAAATTATTGTGCTCAAATTGCAAAGACATGAAGCTTCTAACATTATGCTCAATTTTGTCCAACCTCCTAAGGTGACGATCAACGTTTTTTGGTGGAGCCATTGCGGCAAAGCAAGCGATCCAACACACGAGCACAGAAAAAGAAAGTGAAGAAGACGAATGGAAGAGGGGCAAAGAAAAGGCAAATCTTTTCGAAAATCGTTTTAGAAGTGGGCGAGAGGAAAACGAGAGGCGAATGGCAAATAATGTAATGCGATAGATGAGAGTTTATGATGGGTACTTGGTATGTCTTGGCTTGGCGTAGATCTCCCCGGAAACGGCGCCAGAAATTCTTCCTGCTACTTCTTGAGCTTGCGTTGGTTTTTTCCTTGAAGAGGAAAGAGTGATGCAGCAAAGTAGAGTAAGTATTTCCCTCAGCTTTTGAGAACCAAGGTATCAATCCAGTAGGAGACAACGCGCAAGTCACCGAATACCTACACAAACAAACACCAACTTGCACCCAACGCGATAAAGGGGTTATCAATCCCTTCACGGTTATTTGCAAAGTGAGATCTGATAGAGATAGATAAATGGTAAAATAATATTTTTGGTATTTTTCGTTTATGGAACGGAAATTAAAAGATTGCAAATGAAGTAAATCGGAAACTAAAATTGTAGATCGGAAACTTATATGATGGAAAGTAGACCCGGGGGGCATAGGTTTCACTAGAGGCTTCTCTCAAGATAGAAAATATTACGGTGGGTGAACAAATTACTGCCGAGCAATTGACAGAAAAGCGCAAAGTTATGACGATATCTAAGGCAATGATCATGAATATAGGCATCACGTCCGTATCAAGTAGACCGACTCCTGCCTGCATCTACTACTATTACTCCACACATCGACCGACTCATGCTTGCTAGATTATTAAGGTCATAGAATAGAGTAACACATGAAGTAAGATGACATGATGTAGCGGGATAGACTCAAGCAATATGATGAAAACCACATCTTGTTATCCTCAATGGCAACAATACAATACGTGTCAGTTCCCCTTCTGTCACTAGGATCGAGCACCGCTAGATTGAACCCAAAGCTAAGCACTTCTCCCATTTCAAGAAAAATCAATCTAGTTGGCCAAACCAAACCGATAGTTTGAAGAGACTTGCAAAGATATCAAATCATGCATATAGGAATTCAGAGAAGGTTCAAATAATATTCATAGATAAGCTGATCATAAATTCACAATTCATCGGATCTCAGCAAACACACCGCAAAAGAGTATTACATTGAATAGATCTCCAAGAACATCAAGGAGAACATGGTATTGAGAATCAAAGAGAGAGAGAAGAAGCCATCTAGCTACTAGCTATGGACCCGTAGGTCTGAGCTAAACTACTCACGCTTAATCGGAGAGGCAATGGTGTTGATGTAGAAGCCCTCCGTGATCGAATCCCCCTCCGGCAGGACGCCGAAAAAGGCCCCTAGACGGGATCTCACGGGTACAGAAGGTTGCGGCGACGGAAAAGTGTTTTCATGGCTCTCCTGGTAGGTTTTGGGATATTTGAGAATATATAGGCAGAATAAATAGGTCGATGGAGTCACGAAGGGCCCACAAGGATGGGGGCGCACCCTACCCCCCTGGGCGCACCCTCCATCTTTGTGGCCGCCTCGTGGCTTCCCTGGCATGTACTCCAAGTCCTCTAGTCCAAAAAAACCATCGCAAAAGTTTCATTCCGTTTGGACTCCGTTTGGTATTCCTGTTCTGCGAAACTCTAAAACAAGGAAAAACAGAAACTAGCGCTGGGCTCTAGGTTAATAGGTTAGTTCCAAAATAATATAAAATAGAATATTAATGCATATAAAACATCCAAAACAGATAATATAATAGCATGGAACAATCAAAAATTATAGATACGTTGGAGACGTATCAAGCATCCCCAAGCTTAATTCTTGCTCGTCCTCGAGTAGGTAAATGATAAAAACAGAATTTTTAATGTGGAATGCTACCTAACATATTTATCCATGTAATTTTATTTATTTTGGCATGAATGTTCAGATACGTATGATTCAAAACAAAACTTTAATATTGACATAAAAATAATAATACTTCAAGCATACTAACAAGATAATTATGTCTTCTCGAAATAACATGGCCAGAGAAAGCTTATCCCTACAAAATCATATAGTCTGGCTATACTCCATCTTCATCACACAAAGTATTTAAATCATGCACAACCCCGATGACAAGCCAAGCAATTGTTTCATACTTTCGATGTTCTCAAACTTTTTCAACTTTCACGCAATACATGAGCTTGAGCCATAGACATAGCACTATGGGTGGAATAAAGGTGGTTGTGGAGAAGACAAAAAGAAGGATACAATCTCACATCAACTAGGCATATCAACGGGCTATGGAGATGCCCATTAATAGGTATCTATGTGAGTGAGTAGCGATTGCCATGCAACGGATACAATAGAGCTATAAATTTATTAAAGCTCAAAAAGGAAACTAAGTGGGTGTGCATCCAACTTGCTTGCTCACAAAGACCTAGGGCAATTTGAGGAAGCCCATCATTGGAATATACAAGCCAAGTTTTATAATGAAAAATTTCTCACTAGTATATGAAAGTGATAACATAGGAGACTCTCTATCATGAAGATCATGGTGCTACTTTGAAGCACAAGTGTGGTAAAAGGATAGTAGCATGAGAGCATTTCTTCAAAAAAAAGCACACCGTGCTCAAAAAGATATAAGTGAAGCACTAGAGCAATTCCATAGCTCAAAAAGATTTAAGTGAAGCATAGAGATCAATTCTAAGAAATCATAGCATAATTTTGGCTCTCTCAAATAGGTGTGTCCAGCAAGGATAGATGACTTAAAATAAAAAGCAAAACAAGCAAAGACTCATATTATACAAGACGCTCCAAGCACAACTCATGATATGTGACGAATAAAAATATAGCTCCAAGTAAAATACCGATGGTCGTTAGAAGAAAGAGGGGATGTCACTCGGGCATCCCCAAGCTTAGTTGATTGCTTCTCTTTTAGATAATAGCTTGAGATGCCATGGGGCATCCCCAAGCATAGGCTTTACTTACTCCTTATTCCTTCATACATCGTGATCTCACCCAAAACTTGAAAACTTCAATCACACAAAACTCAACAAAACCTTCGTGAGATCTGTTAGTATAAGAAAGCAAATCACTACTATAGTACTGCTGCAAACCCATTCATATTTTATTCTTGCATTACATCTACTATATTCCAACTTTTCTATAACTTATACCCTCCAATACAAACCATAGATTCATCAAAATAAGCACACAACGCAAAGAAAACAGAATCTGACAAAAACAGAACAGTGTGTAGTAATCTGAAAACTTCCAATACTTCTGTAACTCCAGCAATTCTGAAATATTAGGAAAACGTGGGTGTATATCAATCTTGTGTACAAAAATCAGTATTTTATCATGCTTCTGTTAAAAATGAAAATTGTTTTAATCGACGCAAAAGTTTCTATTTTTCAACAAGATCAAATCAACTATCACCCAACATGACCCCAAAGGCTTTGCTTGGCACAAACACTAATTAAAACATGAAGAACACAATCATAACAGTAGCATAATTGTGCAAACACTCAAGAACAAAAAGAAATAGGCAAAAATAAATTTTATTCATTGGGTTGCCTCCCAACAAGCGCTATCATTTTATGCCCCTAGTTAGGCATAGGATTCAATGATGCTCACATAAAAGACAAGAATTGAAGTACAAAGAGAGCATCGTGATACATGTGACAAACACATTTAAGTCTAACATACTTCCTATGCATAGGAATTTTATAAGCAAACCAATTGTCAAGACAAGAAACATCTAACATATGCAAATAAGAGGAATAATACATTGACGTTTCAACATAACGATAGATAATTTAGTAACATGAAAATTTCCACAACCATATTTTTCTCTCTCATAATAATTATATGTAGGATCATAAACAAATTTAACGATATAACTATCACATAAAATATTCTCTTCATGATCCACATGAATGCAAAGTTGACTCTCTTCCAAAATAGTGGGATTATCATCAAATAAAGTCATGGCCTCTCTAAGCCCACTTTTATCAAAAAATTCATAAGATTGAACACTCTCCAAATATGTGGGATTATTTTTAGCTAAAGTTGACACTCTTCCAAACCCACTTTTAATATTATCACAAGCATATTCATATTCATCATGAGATTTAAATAAATTTTCAAGATCATAAGAATCATTATCACCCCAATCATGATCATTGCAACAAGTAGTTAACATAACAAAACAAGCATCCCCAAGCTTGGGGTTTTGCATATCACTAACACAATTGACATTAAAATAATTTACAATAACATCATTGCAGTCATGTTTTTCATTCAAGGAGCTATATATCATGCATCACTTTATAAATTTATTCGTTTAACACTTCATCATAATTTCAGATTCATGAAAAACTTCATAAAGATACTCTAGTGAACTCAATTCATTAGAAATTGGTTCATCATAATTGGATCTTTTGAAAAGATTAGCAAGTGGATGAGGATCCATATCAATAGATTTTTAGCAAGCAAAGATGCAAGCAAATAGAAGACACATGGCAACAGAAGCAAACAAGAGATCTAATGAGAAAAAGGCGAACAAAAACGAAGGCAAATAAAAAGGAAAATTTCTGTGAAGTGGGGGAGATGAAAACGAGAGACAAATGGCAAATAATGTAAATTGCAAGGATATAAGATTTGTGATTAGGAACCTGGTAGATGTTGATGATGTCTCCCCGGCAATGGCGCCAGAAATTCCTTTTGATGCGGCTTGAACTACGTCGGTAATTCCCTAAAGAGGAAGGGATGATGCAGCATAGCTACGGTAGGTATTTCTCTGAGTGATTAGACCAAAGTTAAGAATGCCGTCGCGGAAAGGGGTTAAAAACCGTTTGTATAGCAGCTCGCCGTACCAATATGGGGACATAAGACATTGCTTGTATTTTATTGCAGGGTTGTTTGAGAGCGACCATCTTCATCCTACACCTCCCACGGGTTGATAAGCCTTAGGTCATCCACTTGAGAGAACTTTGTTGTTGTCCTACAAAACTCTGCACTTGGAGGCCCAACAGAGTCGACAAGAATAAAAGTTGCGTAGTAGACATCAATACTAACTTGCAGATTATGAATACAACTTTACTTGTCAGGTGTCACCTTTTAGTAGTGATAGGCTCCGGCTAGACAACCTTAGAATTTTTTTTACCCCATGAGACTGCAGACCAGGTGGACCCTAGGCTTGGAGAAAACCATTTCTGGCAAGGCTTAATGGTGGTGAAGATTTTCTTTTGGAGTTGTTATAGAATCCAGATTGGTGATGGTAAGAAAACCAGGCTTTGGGAGGAGCAATGGAATGGACATAGCAAATTTGCCTTATGCTTCCCTAGGCTCTATTCCATAATGTTAGATCAAAACATCACAGTGCATGAGGGTTTTTGCAGGGGGTGTGGATAACTTAAATTTTCGTATAGCTATGGTAGGCGGTAGGAAGGATCAGTGCGATATGCTAAGTCAAAAATGTTTTCATGTGTCTTTGAGTAATGATAGTGACAAACTAATCTGTCTCCTTACCACTTCTAGGCAATTCTCTATTAGCTCCCTTTACTATGTTACTAGGAAAATTGCCCGTGCGTTGCAACGGGAGATCCAACTATAAAACACTATCAAGATAGCGAGAATGGGCAAAAAAGAAAACATAAAAGGATTGCATATCATTTCTTTTCCTTCGCAACTACATCCTGGTTGACACCTTTTAGGCATGAATGCGTAATTGCCTAAGATCTTGACAGTAATCCGCCTTAGCTCCGTCATGAAGCCCGGACGTTTGGCTTCACTGTAATGGATCGGCAAGGCATGGTAGCTTCGGTGAGTGTAGGGCCTACAGGATGCCAAACACAGTTGCGAAGGTCTTCGAGGCCTTGGCTAGCCACCCAATGTGCATCCTGGGCTCCAAGTCCTGCTATACCCAATAATTAACCTTAGGGGAGCACACATCGGCACGAGGTGTGCATCCATGGCGAGGCTGAGCTGCCTGAGCATCCAGTGTAAAAGGCCCCCCACTCAGTGTTACTTTGGGGTGGCAGGAGGCTGATGTCTCCGCCATCTAGGGAAATATGCATATGTGTTCCAAGGGTAGGAAAAAAATCCCTTCAGCCATCCGTTTTAGTCCCTACAAACTACACGATCATAAATTGCCTCCTCAAACCGCACCTCCACTGTCCAAGGTTTTGGCTACCAAATCCTGGAAAAATACCGAGGGGGATGCGCTACCATAGGAACCGACAAATACCGAGCGGTTACTATTCAAAATAATTAAATGAATTTCAAATTCAAATTTATTTAAGCTACGTATACATATGTTTTATAGTCATTTTATCCATCAGTTTGCTAGTGTCACAGTGGTCATCTTCGCGCCTGCGTTTGAAGGATGAGGTGGAGAGTTTGATCCCTACATGGGCTGTTTTAATTTTACAATACATTATATATTTTATTTTTCACAAATTCAGTGCAAAAAATGCAACCGCGGGAGTTGAATGCGAGACCTTTGTCTAAATGCTTAGGACCTTGCATGAAATATAATATTTGCTGCTTTAATTAACAATACATGTAGCGTTCAAATTCAAATTTTTGAATATTTTTGATGAAAATGCCACAGATCCATGGGAGCTCCGTAGTCCGCCAGAATTTTCACATCCCCTCTGTCACACCATCAGTCAGCAACAATCCTCACCTTTGATTAATCTGATTGGCACCCATGTGCTTCAGCAAAGCACACACACATCGGCAAGGAAATATACATACTGTAGTACAGAGGGTGTCAAAGAAAGCATACGTAAACTCTAGTATAGAGGATGTTAATAAGAACTAAGCCATGCTGACTCACTGGAAAAAGCATGACCATGAAAATATAGTTAAGTATGGACTAGTTTTTGCATCCCAAGTACTCCTCTTGACAAAAAGCTTCTACTCATCTACAGAAGCTAATGATAGTTGTATCAGCACAAAATTAACTAATGACGATGAACATGTTATGCAGTTTGGAACTTTGATTAGCTGCACATCTATCCCACAATAATTAGAAACATCTATTCGTTAATCTGATAGCCTTAGAAACAACTGTCCATATTAGTCGATAGATGTTCGTAAAGAATTCTCTATGAAAAAAGGTTCAGAAAATACACCTCCTCACGTTAAAAAGAGTCCACACGCCACCTATAAAAAATCCAAACACCTCCTCACGTGAAAAAAAGAGTCCACACACTTTTCTATAAAAAAGAGTCCAAACCTCCCGTGACACAGTTCAGGCCAAAAAAATATTAACCAAAGAAAATGCCCACAAATTGGATCTTTTACGGGCTACTAGAAAAAATATAAATACCTAGAAAATCCCATAATAATTAGAAACATCTATCTGTTAATCTGATAGCCTTAGAAACAACTGTCAATATTAGCCGATAGATGTTCGTAAAGAATTCTCTATGACAAAAGGTTCAGAAAATACACCTCCTCACTTTAAAAAGAGTCCACACGCCACCTATAAAAAAAGTCCAAACACCTCCACACGTGAAAAAAAGAGTCCACATGTAGCGACCAGACCTCAAACAGTCTGATCTCTGTGCTCAGGTGTCATTCCTCGATGAGTAATACTGACACCACACAGTACTCGAAGGATTTATAACAGAGTAGCAGTCACACACTTATTACATAGAATGTCTCAAGAGAGAACTTAACAAAATAAATATGGCTTAAGGCCATCTAAAAATGATAACAGCGGAAGGCTTGGAAGATAAGCGAGTCCATGAACTCCAACGGCATCACTGAGTATAGAACCACGACCTAAGCACCTTACTTGTCGTCTGAAAAGTCTGCAACATGAAATGTTGTAGCCCGAAAATGGGTCAGCACATGGAATATGCTGGCAATGTAACACATAGAGAATAATAATGGAAATAACTATACTACATGCATATCTGGCTGGTGGAAAGCTCTATGGTTACAGTTTTTGCGTAAAGCCAATTTTTCCCTACTGCAAAGGAATAAATTTTATTTAACTATCATGGTGGTTGTTAAACATTGAGAATGGTTGACAGCATCCTCAATCCCAATTAAAGTAATCATTATTAAAACCCAACAGTATTAATTTAAAGTAACATGATGAGATTCACATGATATCCAAGTACTAGATACTCAAGATGTCCATAACCGGGGACACGGCTAACCATGATTAGTTTGTTACACTCTGCAGAGGTTTGTGCACTTTTCCCCACAAGACTCGATCTCCTTCGTTTGATTTCTCGCACTACATGGTGTTTGAGAAACGGATGATCGAGACATACTTTTTCAGAAGCGCTTGCACCTTACGTAATGGGTAGACCGTACCAACCTACAACCCCTACATCAGCTAGTCTACCACTGTAAGAGTTCGCACGACTTAATCAACTATGCTAGAGCCCATAGTAGCATGTGGCTGCACACAGAAGTTTCTAGCATGAATAATCTCATGATCCCTTTGAGCCTGGGTGACGGTCCGAAGAAAAACAGGCAAATCCTGGAAACCAGGTACCTCAATCCACCCATATGTGTGTTTAAGTTGCCACCTTAAGTAAACCATTAATTAACAATCTCACATCTGTCATGGATACACTCACCCAATCCACGTCTACTAGCATAGCATGGCATAATAAGCAAATGTAGAAGTATCTACCAAAGGTTTGATAATAAGCAGTAATAGGTACTACCTCATCTACTTCCGTCCCACAATTTAATTAGATCCTAATCATGCAATGTTTGTGGATTGATCTAATGCAATAAAACTGGGTAGTAGAAAAGGTATGATCAAAGTGTTACTTGCCTTGTCGATGATCCATGAAACCTAGAGACTCAAGTAACAAAGGCGACTCCGGGTATTCTATCGCGAGACAAACAAACAAGCATACAATAAGTACTCACCTAATGCACAGGTAAAACTCAAAAAAAAGATCTAACCAGAAAGTTCAACTTAAGAACTCTGGTTTGCAAAAAGAATCAAATCAAACGAAGCAACGGAAGTCAAACGGCGAAAGAAAACAGCTCAGTTTTACTAATCTGGACCTAAGTCAGGTTTTACAGAAGCAAAAACTTGTTTGAGTTGGTTATTCAGAAAGAGGGTTTCGAGACAAAACTCCGGGCGCTTGAATCGCCTGATTCCGATAAACGAGCGAAAAGTTATACTAAAACGAAAATCGGATCGAAAATCGCGATCAGCAAAATCGCGGATTAAATCCGAGAAAAAGAAAAACGACGAACAGGTTAACGAACGAACGTTCGTTAACTAGATCTAATCTGATGAACACGTTCGTTAAAACGAACGAACGAGCGAACGCTCGCTATTTAACCGAACCGAAAAAAATAAACCGATCTAAAAAAATAAACCGACAAAACCGAAGAAAACCGATCATTTTTTTTAAACTGATGGTGCGGTTTACGAGGCGGCGGCGAACCTCGGCGGCGGGTTGCGGCCATGGCGTCCGGCAAGCGTGGCGGCAATGGCGGCTAGGGTTAGGGTTAGGGTTTTGGCGCGGGTGGGCTGGCGGGGCTGGTGGGTTGGGGTGGGGCTCGGGCGGCGCTTTATATAGGCTGCCCCCGGGCGGAGTCCCGCTCGGGTACGGCCCGTAGGTCGGTTCGTTTTTTTTGAAAAAATAATTTCACGCAGAAAAACAAACGAAAGAAATACTGAACGGACTCCAAAAATCCCGAAATAAATTTTCCCCGGCTTCTAAAATCAAGCCGGACTAGATGAACATTTATTTGGGGCCTAAATGCAATTTCAAAAAATGCACATTTTTCTAAATTCAAATAAAATGGTGAAAAACCCCAAAATAAAATATTATTTGATTTTATTATTAAATCCTCATTATTTCTTTATTTTGGGAAAGTCATTTTTTCCCTCTCTCATATTTTTGTAATAGAAATAATTGAAGATAAAATAATTAAAATCAAATGATCCTATTTTCAAAATTTGAGAAAACTCAAATATGAAAATAACGAAATCCCCAACTCTCTCGGTGGGTCCTTGAGTTGCGTAGAATTTCTTGGATCGAGCCAACAATGCAACAAAAATATGATATGCAATGATGATCTATCTATAACATTCCAAATTGAAAATTTGGGATGTTACAAACCTACCCCTTAAGATGAATCTCGCCCTCGAGATTCGGGTTGGCTAGAAAATAGGTGAGGGTGGTCCTTAAGCAGATCTTCCTCTCGCTCCCAGGTGGCTTCATCCTCAGTTTGGTAGCTCCACTGAACTTTGCAAAACTTAATGACCTTGTTGCGGGTGACTCGCCTGGCATACTCCAGAATCTTAACTGGTTTCTCCTCATAGGTCAAATCGTTATTCAACTGAATCGCCTCTAGTGGCACAGTATCTCTCAGTGGTATATCCGCCATCTCTGCATGACACTTCTTCAAATGAGAAACATGGAACACATCGTGAACACCTGACAAACCCTCGGGTAATTCCAACTTGTACGCAACTTCTCCCATGCGCTCCAAAACTTTGTATGGTCCCACAAAACGTGGCGCTAATTTTCCTTTAACACCAAAACGCTTAACTCCTCGAAGCGGAGATACTCGAAGATAAACTCTGTCTCCGGCGTCATATTCTGTCTCCTTGCGTTTTGAATCCGCATAGCTCTTCTGCCTTGACTGGGCTACCTTGAGCCTATCGCGAATCAACTTTACTTTCCGTTCAGACTCCTTAATCAAATCCGGTCCAAACAACTGGCGGTCTCCAACCTCATCCCACAATAGCGGGGTTCTGCACCTCCTTCCGTACAAGGCTTCGAAAGGTGCCATCTTCAAACTGGTTTGGTAGCTGTTGTTATAAGAAAACTCCGCATATGGCAAGTTGTCATCCCAACTTGATCCATAATCCAAGGCACATGCTCTCAGCATATCCTCCAAAATCTGGTTGACTCTCTCGGTTTGTCCATCTGTCTGTGGATGAAAAGCTGTACTAAACTCCAGTCTGGTTCCCAAAGTTTCGTGCAACTGCTTCCAGAACTTTGAGGTGAATTGGGTTCCTCTATCTGATACGATACTCCTCGGAACTCCATGCAAGCATACAATCCTGGTCATGTATATCTTAGCCAATTTGGCACTTCTGTAGGTAGTCTTTACTGGAATGAAATGAGCTACCTTCGTCAAACGATCGACTACAACCCAAATCGAGTCATAGCCTGAACCGGTCCTGGGCAATCCCGTGATGAAATCCATGCCTAGTTTATCCCACTTCCATTCGGGTATAGGCAATGGCTATAACAATCCTGCTGGCTTCTGATGTTCTGCCTTCACTTTCTGACACACATCACAAACTGCTACATACTCTGCAATATCTTTCTTCATCCCGGTCCACCAGAAAGTATCCTTCAAATCCAGATACATCCTAGTATTTCCGGGGTGGATCGAATATGGCGAATCATGTGCCTCTTGCAAAATCAACTTCCGAATCTCTGGATCACTTGGCACATAAACGCGGTCCTCAAACCATAAGGTATCGTGCTCATCCTCACGAAATCCCTTTGCTTTTCCCCTGCTCATCTTCTCCTTAATAGAAGCAACTTCCTTATCTGTCCTTTGAGCTTCTCTGATTTTATCCATCAAAGTAAACTGAATCTCCAACGCTGTTACATAGCCTCTCGGAACTATTTCCAAACATAGCTCCCGGAATTCATCGGCTAATTATTTTGGTAAACCTCCGGTCATTAGGATGTTTACATGACTCTTACGGCTCAACGCGTCTGCTACCACGTTAGCCTTTCCAGGATGATAATCCAATCTCATATCGTAATCTTTAATAAGCTCCAACCATCTCCTCTGCTTGAGATTTAACTCCTTCTGCGTGAAGATGTACTTCAAACTCTTGTGATCCGTATACACCTCACAGTGGTTCCCAATAAGAAAATGTCTCCAAGTCTTCAGTGCGTGCACTACGGCTGCTAACTCCAAATCATGAGTAGCATAATTTAACTCATGAGGCTTAAGCTGTCGTGAAGCGTACGAGACAATTCTTCCCTCCTGCATAAGCACTGCTCCAAGTCCTCGACGTGAAGCGTCGCAATAAACTTCATAATCCTTGCTTTGATCTGGCAGGATTAATACTGGTGAGGTAACCAAACGCTTCTTCAACTCTTGGAAACTAGCCTCACACTCTTCAGTCCATTTAAACTTGGTATCCTTCTTCAATAATTCTGTCATAGGCTTCGCAATCTTCGAGAAATTCTCAATGAATCTCCGGTAGTATCCTGCGAGTCCAAGGAAACTCCGGATCTCTCCAACTGTTGTTGGCGCTTCCCAGTTTGTCAGCGTGGCAACTTTAGTGGGGTCTACTGCTATACCTTCTCCGGATATAACATGTCCGAGAAATCCAACTTCCTTCAACCAAAACTCACACTTGCTGAACTTGGCATACAACTGATGTTCTCTGAGCTTCTCGAGTACCAAACGCAAGTGCTCCTTATGTTCTTCTTCATTCTTTGAGTAGAACAAAATATCGTCAATGAATACCATGACGAACTTATCCAAAAACTCCATAAACACCTTGTTCATCATGTTCATAAAATAGGTTAGGACGTTAGTCAGACCAAATGACATAACGGTATACTCATACAGCCCGTACCTGGTGGTAAAAGCCGTCTTAGGTATATCCTGCTCCCGAATCTTCAACTGATGGTATCCTGATCGCAAATCGATCTTGGAAAATACCTTAGCTCCTTGCAATTGGTCAAACAAGTGTTGATCATCGGCAACGGGTATTTGTTCTTAATGGTCACTTCATTCAATCCTCGATAATCAACAACCATTCTTAATGATCCATCCTTCTTCTCCACTAGAATCTTGGCGATCCCCAAGGCGAAGAACTTGGGTGAATAAAACCTTTGTCCAGCAACTCCTTAATCTGCTTCTTAATTTCCTCCAAATCTTGGGCTGGCATCCTATACGGTCTCTTGGATATCGGCCGGTGCTCGGCGATAGTTCAATCGAAACTCAATGTCTCTCGTCCGCGGCATGCCTCGCAACTCTTCCGGAAACACGTCTGGATAATCCCTTACCACTGGTACTTCCTCCTGCACGACTCCTGATAAGGAATTTACATGTGCTCTCCTCGGCTCATGCCGTGATACATACTTGATTCTCCTTCCTTCTGGGGTGGTAAGCAAAATCGACTTACTGGCGCAATCAATATTCCCTCCGTACTTTGATAACCAATCCATGCCTAATATCACATCCAATCCTTGGGATTCCAAAACTATTAGGTCCGAGGGAAATAAGTAGTTTCCAATCCTTAATGGTAGTCGATCGCACCATATACTTGCCATATATTCTGCTCCGGGTGAGGTTACTAGCATGGGTGACCTAAGGGCTTGGGTTGGTAATTTATACTTATCCACAAATCCCCTTGATATGTATGAATGCGATGCACCACTATCAAAAAGAACAACTGCAGTAAATGTCTTAACCAAAAACTTACCTATTACTGCGTCTGGCTGAGCTTCAACCTCCTCCACGGTAACGTGGTTCACCTGTCCCCTATTGAAAGGGTTCGGCATCTTTCCCGAGCTTCCATTGCCATTACCATTTTGGGCTTCTGGACATTCATTTGCATAATGCCCAGTCTTACGGCACTTAAAACAAGTGATATGGCTCAGGTCTACCTTGGTTGGTGTTGACGGGTTGGTGCGGTTTTGTCCATTGCTTCCTCCATTCCCGATTCCATTTTTTGTGCCATTATGATTGTGCGAGCTACCTCCTCCGTGAGTATGCTGAAGTTGCCCTCCTGG
Organism: Aegilops longissima; assembly: GCA_021605205.1. Lineage (NCBI taxonomy): Eukaryota > Viridiplantae > Streptophyta > Magnoliopsida > Poales > Poaceae > Aegilops > Aegilops longissima. The sequence goes on from CM038676.1 coordinate 578,561,394, forward strand.
CTTCGGGGTAAAGCGTAGTTTCTGCTGAGCTCCAGAGTTATACTTCCCTTGTCCATACTTTCTCTTGCGATTGTCAATCTGCTGCTGCTTCCCTTCAATCAAAAGAGCACGGTCTACTAACTCCTGGTAGTTATTGAAGGTGGCTACCATCAACTGCATGCTCAGCTCATCATTCAATCCTTCTAGAAACTTCTCCTGCTTAGCTGCATCTATAGCAACGTCATCTGGGGCATAACGTGCTAACTTACTAAAATCATCCACATACTGGCCAACTGTCCGTCATCCTTGGCGCAAGGTGGGAAACTCACGCTTCTTCATGGCCATAGCTCCTGCTGAAACATGGGCAGTACGGAAAGCTTGCTGAAACTGATCCCATGTGACAGTGTCTACAAGATAAGTGGCTGTAAAATTCTCCCACCATGCTGCTGCGGGTCCTTCAAGCTGATGTGCGGCAAATTTCACCTTTTCCCCATCTGTACATCCTGTAGTGGTCAACTCCCTCCCTATCTTGCGGAGCCAATCATCTGCTACTATCGGCTCGGTGCTACTGGAAAACACCGGCGGATTCAGCCTTAAGAAATGGGTCAAATGGTCAACAGGTGGTGGTGGTGGTGGGTTGTTGTTGTTGTTGTTGTTGTTGTTTTTGCCTTGGTTCTGTACCAATGTTTGAATCAAGGCATTCTGCTGCTGAATCAACTGAGTGATCTCCGGCGGGAAAACAAATCTGGGGTCGCGTCTCGGAGGCATCTGAGGGGTTTATAGAGAAGACGAGAGTTAAGAATAGAATGAGGTATAGTGAGAGAACACTACCCATATGCACATGAGACAAAAGCACACAATATCACTCCAATCAATTCAACAAGGGAAAACAACGGTCTAACTATCGTTACAAAAGTGCTTGGACTATACTATGTACATGGTGGAACACTACTACTGTTATGGTAGTCAACTAGAAAAACTGCTCCGATGAAGACTCCATGATATCTGCTCCAGCTTCGTCTTCAAAATCATCATCACTAGGATCGGAATCGGTGTCGTCGATGATGATGTAGTTCTCTGGACAGGTGCAATCTTCATCTTCTCCTCCGGGTGCTTAATTCCCCATGAGTTCTTCAATCTTCTCCTTAAGATCGTCGTTTTGTCTCACTAGATCTACAATCTCCTCCATGTAGTCTTTGCGAGTGGCCTTCAGTTCTCCTTCTAGTTCGATAATCTTGGCTTTTGCTTTCTTCAACTCCATCATGTTTGCGCACATCTGGTTCTCCTGGCGTCGAATGTGCTGATTTAACTCTTGGATGAAAGCTGCAATGGATTGATCCTTCTTAGTGCTAACTATCTCCCATTGTTCATCTCGGCGTCCGCAAATCTGGTAGATAGTATCCTTGAGGTCATCTTGGTAAACTTCTCCAATGTGTCCCATGGTTATGTGAGCTGCCATGCTCTTTCCCAGACTCCAGGTTGGTGCATTAAAAACACACTATGGGCTCCGTGGTGATCATGCTGAACGTCCTTCCGGGAACTTGAGCTTGAATCTTCCAGCGCTCCTCTTCGGGTAAAGTGGAATTGTAGGTCCCGGTGAAGCTCGGTATTCCGATGTTTAGGTACTTAGTGACTTCCTTCAGGTGTCGTCCAAAGGGTGTATATTCATCCGGCTGGGTGAACTTGATCCTCGCTTCCGTCATCCTAAAAGAGTAGAAAAGATGAGGAGTCAGAAATGATAAGAGAGTAGTGATCTAGGGCTTTAGCTTAGTGGTCGTGTCCTACAGTCAATCTGGCTCTGATACCATCTTTGTAGCAACCAGACCTCAAACAGTCTGATCTCTGTGCTCAGGTGTCATCCCTGGATCAGTAATGCTGACACCACACAGTACTCGAAGGATTTATAACAGAGTAGCAATCACACACTTATTACATCGAATGTCTCAAGAGAGAACTTAACAAAATAAATATGGCTTAAGGCCATCTAAAAACGATAACAGCGGAAGGCTTGGAAGATAAGCGAGTCCATCAACTCCAACGGCATCACTGAGTATAGAACCACGACCTAAGCACCTTACTTGTCGTCTGAAAAGTCTGCAACATGAAATGTTGTAGCCCGAAAATGGGTCAGCACATGGAATATGTTGGCAATGTAACACATAGAGAATAATAATGGAAATAACTATACTACATGCATATCTGGCTGGTGGAAAGCTCTATGGTTACAGTTTTTGCGTAAAGCCAATTTTTCCCTACTGCAAAGGAATAAATTTTATTTAACTATCATGGTGGTTGTTAAACATTGAGAATGGTTGACAGCATCCTCAATCCCAATTAAAGTAATCATTATTAAAACCCAACAGTATTAATTTAAAGTAACATGATGAGATTCACATGATATCCAAGTACTAGATACTCAAGATGTCCATAACCGGGGACACGGCTAACCATGATTAGTTTGTTACACTCTGCAGAGGTTTGTGCACTTTTCCCCACAAGACTCGATCTCCTTCGTTTGATTTCTCGCACTACATGGTGTTTGAGAAACGGATGATCGAGACATAGTTTTTCAGAAGCGCTTGCACCTTACGTAATGGGTAGACCGTACCAACCTACAACCCCTACATCAGCTAGTCTACCACTGTAAGAGTTCGCACGACTTAATCAACTATGCTAGAGCCCATAGTAGCATGTGGCTGCACACAGAAGTTTCTAGCATGAATAATCTCATGATCCCTTTGAGCCTGGGTGACGGTCCGAAGAAAAACAGGCAAATCCTGGAAACCAGGTACCTCAATCCACCCAGATGTGTGTTTAAGTTGCCACCTTAAGTAAACCATTAATTAACAATCTCACATCTGTCATGGATACACTCACCCAATCCACGTCTACTAGCATAGCATGGCATAATAAGCAAATGTAGAAGTATCTACCAAAGGTTTGATAATAAACAGGTAATAGGTACTACCTCATCTACTTCCCGTCCCACAATTTAATTAGATCCTAATCATGCAATGTTTGTGGATTGATCTAATGCAATAAAACTGGGTAGTAGAAAAGGTATGATCAAAGTGTTACTTGCCTTGCTGATGATCCGCGAAACCTAGAGACTCGAAGTAACAGGCGGCGCACTTCGGGTATTCTATCGCAAACAAACAAACAAGCATACAATAAGTACTCATCTAATGCACAGGTAAAACTCAAACAAAAGATCTAACCAGAAAGTTCAACCTAAGAACTCCGGTTTGCAAAAAGAATCAAATAAAACAAAGCAACGAAAGTCAAACGGCGAAAGAAAACAGCTCCATTTTACTAATCTGGACCTAAGTCAAATTTTACAGAAGCAAAAACTTGTTTAACTGGGTTATTCGGAAAGAGGGTTTCGAGACGAAACTCCAGGCGCTTGAATCGCCTGATTCCGATAGACGAGCGAAAAGTAATACTAAAACGAAAATCGGATAGGAAATCGCGACCAGAAAAATCACGGATTAAATCCGAGAAAAAGAAAAACGACGAACAGGTTAATGAACGAACGTTCGTTAACTAGATCTAATCTGACGAACACGTTCGTTAAAACGAACGAACGAGCGAACGCTCGCTATTTCATCGAACCGGAAAAAAAATAAACCGATCTAAAAAAATAAACCGACAAAACCGAAAAAAACCGATCGGCTTTTTTTGAAAAAAATGACGGCGCGGTTTACGAGGCGGCGACGAACCTCGGGCGGCGGGTCGCGACGGCGGCGGCGTCCGGCGGCGGCGGCTAGGGTTAGGGTTAGGGTTTCGGCGCGGGTGGGCTGGCGGGGCTGATGGGCTGGGGCGGGGCTCGGGCGGCGCTTTATAGGCTGCCCCCGGACGGAGTCCCGCTCGGATACGGCCCGTAGGTCGGTTCGTTTTTCTTTTTATAATTTCGCGCAGAAAAACAAACGAAAGAAATACTAAACGGACTCCAAAAATCTCGAAATAAATTTTCCCCGGCTTCTAAAATCAAGCCGGACTGATGAACATTTATTTGGGGCCTAAATGCAATTTTGAAAAATGCACATTTTTTCTAAATTCAAATAAAATGGCGAAAAACTCTAAAATAAAATCTTATTTGATTTTATTATTAAATCCTCATTATTTCTTTATTTTGGGAAAGTCATTTTATTCCCTCTCTCATATTTTTGTAATAGAAATAATTGAAGATAAAATAAATAAAATCAAATGATCCTATTTTCAAAACTTGAGAAAACTCAAATATGAAAATAACGAAATTCCTAACTCTCTCTGTGGGTCCTTGAGTTGCGTAGAATTTCTAAGATCGAGCCAACAATGCAACAAAAATATGATATACAATGATGATCTATGTATAACATTCCAAATTGAAAATTTGGGATGTTACACCACACACTCTTCTATAAAAAAAGAGTCAAAACCTCCCGTGACACAGTCCAGGCCAATAAAAATATTAACCAAAGAAAATGCCCATAAATTGGATCTAAAAAAACCAGCCTAGCACCTAGGGTAAAAAGAGCACGGCCGCATAACACCTATCTACCATCTACAACCTGTGGTGGCCGCCATGCAGGGCGATGAAATCGCCGGCGAGATGGACGAAGCCTCTCCTTGGGCTGATCATGTGCCCTCAACTTCAACCCATATATAGCTCCTCTCCCGTGATGCATTCTCTCTATTGTTGACGTCCTCTGCGCTACGATGGGTGGCGGGGTACAAGGCGTACAGATCGAATGCCTCGCTTCTCCATGGGCTCTGGTGGATGAAGCGCAAGTTCATCCGACATTATCTGACTCACGTATCGTCGTGCTGATCGATTTTTAGAAGGTAAGCACCCGTCCAGTTTTTGGATGACGGATGTATGATAAATCAATCCATATATTCCAAGGAAAGGGAAGGAAAAGGATGAAGTGGTTACAAAGTACATCCACGTGAACCCAATCTGATGCCAAGGCATAAACCTTGCCCTGTTCCATAGTAACTGGCCACAGGCTCAAGCCTCCGAAGGATTACCGGGTATGCGTACTGTCTGCAGATCAACATACATGCAACATATCTACGTGAGAGGTGGGCAGTCCAAATTTTGATAATTGCGATCAGGTATTAGACCATCAACAGCTGTAAGAATCTCCATTGGATATATTCAGCCATAGACTAAGAATCTATATTTTGTTGATCAGGTAAGTCACATCAGATGCATCATGTATTAGGCCCCCAACAGCCGTCAGGATCTCCAAAACAGCGGGGTGATGTCTCAGGGATTCTGGCAAGAGGGCACCTTTTTCGAAAAGGGGGACTCCCCGGCCTCTGCATCAAAACGATGCATACGGCCACATTTATAAATAAAATAGGTTCAACAAGGTTTTAAAGTCGTGAAACAAAATAAAGGCTAGCTCACAGAGAGTCTCAACCCTAAAAATAAGAAGGCCATAGAGCCACAACCGGCTGGCATAATAAAGATAGGAAAACTAATCGCCTATCCTATTACATGACCGCCATCCAAACCGATTGAAGATATCCCGCGCTACCATCTCCCACCGGAAAGATCCAGTAATCAAACGCTCCTTGGCCTCCGTCTGAGTGAGTAAGGACCACATACGGATCAGCGCCGTAGCTCGGAATAAAACCTGCAAAAAATGAATAGTTGTTGTTCTGTTAAAAGCCAAATCATTTCTACAATTCCAAATTGCCCATAATAATGCACATACTCCTACACGAATGTGTCTAGCTGTATCGAACTCTATCCCATCAAGCCACGTTCCAAATAACGTACCGGCCGAACTCGGAGGAGTAATGTTAAAGGCAATATGCACGGTGCGCCACAAAATTCTCGCCAACGGGCACTCAAAGAAGAGGTGCTTAATGGTCTCGTCCCGATCACAGAAATTACACCTAGTAGATCATGTCCAATTGCGCTTAACCAAGTTGTCCTTTGTTAAAATGACTTGTTTATGTACAAACCACATAAACACTTTAATTTTCAAAGGAACTTTTACTTTCCATACATGTTTGGAACTAGGAATGACACTCGAGTTAATAACATCGATGTACATCGACTTAACCGTGAATTGTCCAGACCTAGTAAGATTCCAACACAACTGATCGGGCTGATGAGCTAGCTGAACCTCCATCAGTCTACTCACCAAATGAAGCCATGCTTCCCATCTATCACCAACAAGCACCCTCCGAAACTGAATATTAAGGGGAATGGACTGCATAATCATTGCAACTAGCGCATCACGTCGTTGAACAATACGATACAGGGACGGGTACTGGAGCGTCAGTGGTGTATCACCAAGCCAAGTATCCTCCCAAAAACGGGTATTGTTGCCATCACCGACTATAAACTTTGTTTTATTAAAGAAGGCTGCCTTAACTCTCATAAGCCCCTTCCAGAACGGCAAATCAATTGGTCTCACTGTCACCCGTGACAAAGTCTTGGACTGCAGATACTTGTTACGGAGAATCTGCGCCCATGTTGCGTGAGTCTCAACTGATAGCTTATACAGCCACTTACTGAGCAGGCATCTGTTCTTGACCGCAAGAGGGCACATACGCTGGCCGAGCAAACTAAGCTCTGTAGCATATTCGTACGATCATTGGACTGTTGCCTTATTATTTCTGGTATCAGCACTAATCTATGTGTAAGCTTACTCTTTTTGTTACTTCGCCCTGCACCTACAAGTTGAATGTGCTCTATTCTTTAATCGTATATCTATATATCTTCATTGGCTTTAGTTCTGTTCGCCTTACAATTAGCATTTGGAACGGTACATATAATATTATTTAGAACAGTGTCAATTAATGTTAGAGACTTATATGTCACTAGCTAGCCGTTTTAGTTCTGCCTTCACCATTAAAAATAATCCATGAAATGGATTTTCTTTCCTTTTTATGTATGTGCAATAATATCAAATATTAAGCTAACTATACATCCATAATAATCTATTAATTACTTGTCTTTTGCTGGACTGATATATTATGGATTCAGATTTTGTCCTTTTTTACAGATTGAGAGAGAGAGAGAGAGAGTGTGTGTTGGGGGGTTGAAGACGACGTCTCAGCCGGACTGCCTCACTTGGGACAATGCCATTCCATTCCATAAGCAAACTTTACCAAAACCTACTCTTCTGGACAATGGTGCAAGTACATTATGCACTGCATAACTTATGTATATGTAAATTTCAAAGAAAACCTAACATATCTCAGGCAAGCAAAAGGCTCATATATATATATAATTGTTACCATATTTGGTTCCAAGTTTGCTTTATACACAGATAAAGTAAGTAGGTAATATGGTGTCGTATGATAAATAACGTATGCATGTATCTCCCATCACTAAAATGTCTGATCCTGCTCCATGTGGTGTATCATTGGTTACTTTTGTTAATTCTATTATTAGCTCTGAAGCTCGATGATGGATTGCCCAGCCGATGCTTTTCTAGCCATGGATCAGATGGTATGTACCCACAATCCGGAAGCATGTTGATTAATTCCTAATGTTGGCTGGGTGCACACGTACTGACGTACAAGAGGACTTGTTGGAATCTTACAGGATGGAAAAACACCCACAAGCAACACAGGCACGTGAGTTTGATTTGATTGCGAAAGAATCCTGTAGTGATTTACAGTTTTACACTAACGTAGGCTACCTAAATACACTCCTAATCGGTGATTGTCTGAATGTCACTGCTGGACAGGAAACAACACATCGGGTTAATTCCAGCATGCTCCATCTCACGTTGTTCATGTAGGTGTAGTTGGGATGTGTTCTTTTATTACGGATTTGTTGGGATGTGTTCAAATCTCTTCTTACTTTGTAGCTTCCATATGATTTTTCAAACTATATTGCCTTAATATGAAATTTAAGATTTGTGGTTTGGAAGTAGAATATTACAATTAGGACTAATTATATTGGTATATGTATTTTCTTTAAAATAAAACAGTATATCGGTACTAGAAATTTATGATGTGATGGTTCATGTACAGGCTAGCCCATAGTTTAGGTGACTTCAGCCTTCCCGATTTGAGTTAGGAAAAGGATGGGATTGCCCTTCTGGATTCGGGACCATCATGAATGATTACTCAAAATGCATTAGGGATGTCCATAAGAAATATGTTACTACAAAAATCAGAAAGATCTATCCGTTTATTTAACAGATTAAAGTTTCATGGCCAATAAATAGAATATATATATATAAGTGAACAAAATTATCCTACCAATGCAATTATAATCGTAATAGGACCAAAGAGTTTTATTTGGCAATTTTTGTTGAAAAGGTGGATCTATATGGCTATCAAAAGAGATGGGTCAACTAAAAAAAGATGGGTCTATATAGCTGCACTTTTGCCTTGCCCTAGAGGCGAACTGCCGAATTTCTCTTGCCCCGTTGCTTTTTTGATGTCGTCATCTGGCTGCTAAGGATAGAGGAAGATTAGTAAAATTTGACCCATAATTCACTGGTCTTAGCCTCCATCTTCCTTGCCCTTCTATCGGATCTATACTGCTAGGGGTTAGAGATGGCGTACATCATCATGTTGAGTTGTATGCTATGAAAAATTTGACCCACACAGGTGTAGCTCAAATTCATTTATATGTGCTAATTGATACTTATAGGTTATGTTAGCTTGGTGCGGGATTTCATCATGAAGGAATTAAATCTAGCTTGCTTCGTCGTCTTCCTGGTAGTACTACATATGCCTGTGGGGCGGTGCCAAAAGAGGTCACAAGAAGAGAAGCTACCAGGTAGGCAGGCACCACAAGACAATGGGTATGATAATGAAGCAAGACCACGGATCAGACGAATCGGGTGTGAAGCAAGCAACGCCATGGTGGAGAAACGAGCTTCTGGATTTTCTGGCCAAGCACATCAACAAACTCACCATCATACTTCATAACACAAACCCTCAATTTCTTAACGGTTGGTATGTATGTTTCTAGCATTAGATCGAAACCGTGGTCTTGGAGAACTATTGTAAAAGAAACTTTTGTTCTGTTACGATACTACTTAATGAAAGGTTACCAGAATAATGTTATGTTAAAATTAGGATTTTATTATAATTAGTTACACATCGAACCTTAATGTAAGGTAAATGTACATCTTAGCTACAGAAATGTTTCCTAATGAACCTATCTCCTTTTTACACTACACAAGGCAATTAGCCAAGGTACAAACGCACTCTATGAAAAGAAGTCAACTATTTGTTCTGCATGCGCCATAGCCCTTTTACGTACAAGATACAAGTTCATATATTATTCAAGAGTTTATTGTAATTGGCTATCCAAATGTATTTTAGAGATTATAAATATCATTAATATAGACCTACGGATATTAACAGATGATGGATCCTTCAAATATTAGGCCCGTGCAAGTAAGATGATTTGGAAGGCAAGAAAGTTCTACATAATACAAGGTGGCCAAGGTCTACCAAGTTCATGTTTGTCGACTCACTAAAGAGAACTCTTTTTCCATTACTCTATGATGTCATACTTTTAATGGAAGAAGTTCATAGCAATGAACACATGTAAGACAAAACTATTTTTGCAGAAGTATACTATATCTGAATGTCATCCTGTTTTGTCCCAATTTTTCTTTACACAAATCAAGTAATACGTTCTTATTATTGAACTTTCTAAAATTCTAGCCCGCGCATCGAGCGGGCCACTTTGCTAGTTTATACAAAAGCCAATGCGTACTGCATGAGAGTTCGCAGACGCTGCTCTATGAGGCTGCAAGAGAATTCAGTTTATTGAAACGGAAAGTTTGTAGTAAAATTTATCAATAGGCTTTTTAACACGGGCTTTACCTAGCAGCCGACGAGCCTGACGATAAGCAGCTATTATAGGAGATCATCCTTGCACAGAGTCGTAGCACTCTTAGTCCTGCTCTAGCCTTGACATACCCACCAATACTGCTTCACGCCTCTCGTTGGAAGCCAGCGCGCACACCTTGCCGTCACCCCTAGCACCAGGGCCGGTGGCTGGATTCGTCCATGAAGTTGGGCATCTCTGCAACATGTGGTCACCGCCGCCCACAAATTTTCAGGGCAAAAACTCTAACTCCCTGCTACAGTCGGACTCGCGTCGTCACCCACACCCAGGGGTAGGCGCTCGCGCCTGATCCCCATGGCCCGCACCCATGCGCTGTCGCGGTGGCCTCCTTCCTCTGGCCCCCTCCCCTCTCTTTTGAGAACGTCGTCCCCTCCATCACCTCTCTCCTCCGACGCTACGAGCTCTGCTCGCATCCGCCATGGCGCCCGCTGCCTCCTTTGCTCGCCTCGGCGCCACTCCACCGGGCTACTTCGCCCCGTCGCACCCGGTTCTCCCTTCCCTTTACGCCGGCACCGGGAGCTCCCGCGCCTTGCCCCACTGTTTTGCTTCAGTAGCGCTACCCAGGGGTCTAATAACCCACAAGTATAGGGATCGCAATAGTTTTCGAGGGTAGAGTATTCAACCCAAATTTATTGATTCGACACAAGGGGAGCCAAAGAATATTCTCAAGTATTAGCAGTTGAGTTGTCAATTTAACCACACTTGGAAAATTTAATATCCGCAGCAAAGTATTTAGTAGCAAAGTTGTTGGGGATATTACTACTGAGTATAAACCGGCCATGAGGGGCCAGGTTATACCCATAATGAGTTATTTATATTGAAGCCCATGAAGACAAGGAGTATGGCGCTTTACGAAGGAGATCTAACACGAAGGCCCAGGGCCCAAAGGCGGATTAGGGCCCGTAGACATAAACCTCCATATGATATGTAACTTGGTGTAAGATAGGAAAGGGTAGAAACCGAGCCGGACACGTTTATGAGCCGGTCGGGATTCTGTAAACCGTCGGGCGTCAACCCGTGTATATAAAGGGACGGCCCGACAGTGGTTTAGGGACAAGAAACAACAACTTGAGGGAGAGGCATAGCGGATTCGCTCCCCGGTCATCGAAACCCTAGCAATTCCACATCAACTGGATTAGGCCTTTACCTTCACCACAGGGGGCCGAACCAGTATAAACTCCTTGTGTCCTTTGTCCCGCTTTAACCCCTTTAAGCTAACCCATCGCGATGGCTCCACGACTAAGTCCTCACACTAGGACATCTGTCGTGACAAAACGACGATAGTTGGCGCCCACCGTGGGGCTATCGCACGATGGTTTGAAGTTCTTAGAGGGCAGCTTCGAAGGGCTCAAGGGATACGCGATAGGCCGGATAACCAAGAGTCGTAGCGACAAGCTCTACATCGATGATACAGGCTGGGGTCCCGAGGCCGGCTCAATTGAGTACGGGTACCGGGTCCCCTTTGGTGCTATTCACGTCTTCATTTGCAAGATTGGCGAACTGGGCCCTGAGCCGGACATCTGCACCGACATTGTCGAAACAGCTCAGCGTGCGAGATCCGCCCAGGTTCGGCCTGTCATGAAGCGTGCCTTCATGGGAGTCATCCATGGAGTGGGATCTGAGGATGGATCGGCGTCTGGTGGTGAAACCGTCGTCTACTATGATGACGAGTCATCCACCGGGGTGACCGAGTCATTGTACCAATTGCAAGATGGCCGGTTTGGGGGCTGTTCCGATGGCGACAGTATTCCGGACCCCCACGATCCAACGAGTCGAGTTGCGATCTTCATGGCTGGTATGTAGTCAGTGCATCACTCTTTGAACGCAGCGGCGATGATCTCTGGTTCAGCGCCGGCGGCAGCCGCTGGGGCAGGAGGCCCTATGCATCCGCCGGTTCAGGTTCTATCCGATTTATTCGACACTTTGGCAGCACTATTGGCGGCTGAGGTTAATCCAGCGGATCAGGATCAGCATAACGCGGAAGTGGCGAAGGTAAAGGATCAGATAGCTCAAGCCAAGGCAGACTTGGCAGCTGAAAACACCAGGATGGCTGCAGAGCGGGCCGAGTTGGATGCACAGGCTTACCGGCTTATGTTGGATTAGAGCGCGTCAAATGATGTCATGAGGAGAAGATACCGATCTCACCTGCCTCCGGATTATGAGGCAAGGAATCTCTTTAACGCGCCAGGAGCAGGAACCAGTAACCAGCCAGTGGTAAACCGGGAGGAGGCACCTGGAACGGGGGCGCCGGTTCAGCCGCGCCCAATGGATCCGCCTCGTCAGAATAATGTCCCATCGCAACACGTCTCAACGCCTCTGGGTCATTACTCTAACCCGTTGGATAACATAGTCACCGCCGCTTCAAAATTGGCAGCTCTCCCGATCGAAGGCGAGTCCCGGTAGCGGTTGAGACACGACGGGCTAGATAGCTCCTTCAGACGGCCTTGACTCAGCAGCAGGCTTATTCATACAGCTGCGAGAGGATTCATTCTACTCCCCTCCCAAGTCGGAGTTACAGCAGGCGTATTGGTGAACCGGCTGTGTCTAGCAGTGCGCGGAACCGTAACCCGCCTCGAGGACATAACCCACAGGGCGATGGTGCTAACGCTCAGGATGTCGTGGATCATGGTAGAGCGCGTCGAGAAGCCGAGTTAGCGGCGCAGTACGCGGCCAATCTGCTTACTCCGGTTCGTCCGACAACTTCGGTGGAGCCAGGAGTTACCTCCAGTTCTTTGGGGGTGCCGTGTCTCACCCAGGCTTTACTTAATGTATGGCTGCCCAAGGATTTCAAGGGTCCACGTAAGGTGCCCAATTACACTACCGACTTATCCCTTGAGTCATGGGTCGAAAGCTATGAGATGGCGATGGAGATGCTGGATGTAGACGATGCGGCATGTGCTAAATATTTCACCATGATGTTGGAGGGAACTTCTCACACTTGGTTGAAAAACTTGCCAGTTAACTCCATTGGGTCATGGGCCGAGTTAAGGGCCCGGTTTATCCAGAATTTCAAAGACACGTGCAAGCAGCCCATGTCAATTGTGGACTTAGCTGCCTGTGTCCAAGAGGAAGGTGAATCAACAACCCATTGGGTGCGCCGGGTTTCAGAAATTTCGCATTCGTCGGACCGCATCAATGCCGATACAGCAGTTTTAACATTGGAAGGCAATTGCCGGTTCGCACCTCTGAAGCTGAAGTTGGGACGGCTCAAATGTCACTGCAATGACATGGGGACGCTTATGGCAGCTCTGGTCAAGTATGCCAACTCCGATAGTACCAAGGACCCGGAGTCTGACGATGAAAAGCCTGGAAAGGGAAAGAAGAGTGGCAGTACCAAGGGGCAGCAGCATAACCCGGTGGGTCATGGAAACAGCGGTAAGCGTAAAGCGGATAATAGTTTAGATTTTGTGGCTAACACCAACACGCAAGATAATGGTCAGCATCGTAAGGGTAAACCGCCCCTGCGGAGTGGGGAGGATCAGGTCCCAATCTTGAGCGCCTGTTAAACCAGCCTTGCCCAAAGCACGGGCCGCGAGAAAGGCCAGCCACGCACCTCTAGAAGGATTGCTTTATTATGCGGGAGTTCAAAAATTCGGATCTTTTCCGATATGATCATGGATCGTCCGGCGGTTCAGGACCCGGTTCTCATGGGCCGGGTTATGGTGGAGGCAGTTCTGGCTCAGGATTTCAAGGTAATCAAAGCGGACATGGCAATCAAGGCAGTCAGGCCAACCAGGGTGGTTATAATCATCTGGGGAGTCAGCAGCAGCAGTAGTCGGTTTACCAGAGCAACCCGAAGCAGTTGAATAGTGGGCAGTATCATGTTTTCACCACTAGCCTGTGCAAGCGCGATCAGAAACTTCATAAAAGGGCGGTGAACTCCGTTGAACCGGCGGTGCCCCGTTACTTGCGCTGGTCGAACAGCCCATTGTGAGGAGTCGAGAGGATCATCCACCCCGGGTTGATAATCTGGGTCATCTGGCATTGGTGGTGGCGCCTCAGGTTGGAGGGTATAAGTTCACCAAGGTGCTCATGGATGGAGGGAGCAGTATCAATATCCTTTACTATGAGACCTTCTGTCGCATGGGGTTAACAGATAAGAGCCTTAAACCGTCAAACACTGTTTTCCATGGAGTGGTGTCTGGTAAATCGGCTTACCCAGTTAGCAAGATAGCTCTGGAGGTTGCTTTTGGAGATGAGCATGATTCAAGATCAGACACCTTGACTTTTGAAGTGGTAAAAATCAAGAGCCCGTATCATGCCCTGTTTGGACGGCCAGCTTATGCTGTTCTTGGCAAGGCCCTGTTATGTTTATCTGCAGCTCAAAATGTTGGGTCATAAGGGGGGCATCACAGTACATGGGAGCCGTAAGATTGCTTTGGAATGTGAAAAAGGTGATGCGGCCTATGTTGAGTCGGTTTGTGCAACAGAGGATTTGAAGTTCTACAAGGACAATGTTGATCCGGCGGATATGACCTCTTTGAAAAAGTCAACTACAGAGCATGATCCGGCCTTGAAGTTTAAATCGGCTGATGAGACTAAGTTGGTGGATTTTGTTCCTGGCGATTCATCCAAGCAGTTCAGCATCAGCGCTAACTTGGATCTGAAATAGGAAAGCGCGCTCATCGAGTTCATCCGTGAGAACTGGGACATCTTTGCATGGAAACCTTCTGACATGCCAGGTGTACCGAGGGAACTCGTTGAGCACACTCTTAAAGTCAATCCCAAGTTTAAACCAGTCAAGCAGTTTCTCCCCGCTTCAATGAAGAAAGACGCAACGCCATTGGTGAGGAGGTAGCCAGGCTCTTGGCGGCTGGGTTTATCATTGAAGTATTTCATCCTGAGTGGTTGGCTAATCCGGTGCTTGTACTTAAGAAGAACGGCACTTGGCGTATGTGTGTGGACTACACAGATTTGAACAAGGCTTGTCCAGCGGATCCTTTCGCTCTCCTTTGTATTGATAAAATCATTGATGCTACGGCGGGTTGTGAGTGTTTGAGTTTTCTGCATGCTTATTCTGGTTACCATCAGATCAAAATGGCAGTTAAGGACTAGGAGAAGACAGCTTTTATAACTCCCTTTGGAGCCTTCTGCTATGTATCTATGCCTTTTGGGTTCAAGAGAAGCAGGATCACACTTATTGGACTTTCATTTTGATGGGTCCGGGCAATTGGAGGGCTCGGGGGCTGGAGTCGTGTTAACTTCCCCACGAGGTGATAAGTTTTGTTATGTTCTCTGTTTAATGTTCCCTTGCACTAACAATGCAGCTGAATATGAGGCTTTACTCCACGGTCTTTGAATGGCTAAGGAGATGAATTTAAGCCGGGATAAGTGCTTTGGTGACTCGGACCTGGTGGCTCAACAGGTGTCTGGTGCTTGGGATTCCAAGGACCCGCTCATGGCAGCATATCGTCAAGAGGTGGATATTGTTGCTGGTCACTTCAAAGGTTACCAGGTTGATCATGTGGACCGGCGAAAGAATGAAGCGGCGAACGCTTTGAGCCGTTTGGGTTCCCAATGTAAACCGGTGCCACCCAATGTTTTTTTGGATGTTTTGCATAATCCGTCGGTCAAGCTACCTACAAAGGAGGATTTGGCTGTTCCTAATCCAGAGGCTCAGTTGGTAGCGGCTCTTCATGTTATCTCGGATTGGACGGTCCCATATTTGGCGTACATGAACCGGGGCGAGTTACCAGAGGATGAAACCTTGGCCAGGAAGATAATCCGGCGATCCAAGTCAATGACCATTGTCAATGGAGAATTACATCATTGCAGTGTAACAGGGGCGTTTCAGCGTTGTGTATCTCCTGAAGAAGGCCGTGAGATTTTACGTGAGATCCACGAAGGGGATTGTGGTCACCACACCGGTTCAAAGTCCCTGGTAGCCAAGGCTTTTCGTCACGGTTTTATTGGTTGACGGCTCATGCTGATGCTGAAGACTTGGTTAAAAAATGTGATGGTTGTCAAAAATTCGCACGGCGTGCTCATGTACTGGCTCAACAATTGAGGATGATTCCAATCACTTGGCCGTTTGCTACTTGGGGGCTGGATATGGTTGGGTCCTTTAAGAGATCCAAGGATAAAAAGACCCACCTTCTGGTGGCAGTTGGTAAGTTCACAAAGTGGGTGGAGGCAGAGCCAGTCAGTAAGTGTGATGCGGCCACGGCGGTTCAATTCATCAATAAGGTGATTTTCCGGTTTGGTTTTCCACATAGCATTATAACTGATAATGGCACTAATCTGTCCAAAGGTGCTATGAAAGAGTTTTGTCAACGTGAGCACATCCGGCTTGACGTGTCATCAGTGGCTCATCCTGAATCTAATGGTCAGGCTGAGAGAGACAATCAAGAGATCCCCAGAGGCATCAAGCCTCGGCTTATGGTTCCCCTATAGAGGACGCCAGGTTGTTGGGTGGAGGAGTTACCTTCTGTGGTATGGAGCATCAATACCACGCCCAACAGATCTACGGGTTACATGCCTTTTTCATGGTTTACGGAGCAGAGGCGGTTCTCCCTAGTGACATCCTTCATGACTCGCCTCGTGTGGCGGCTTATGTCGAAGCTGACAATGAGAAGGCACGACAGGAAGCACTTGACCTGTTAGATGAGGAGCGTGACATTGCAGCAGCTCGTTCGGTGATTTACCAGCAAGATCTGCGTCGCTATCACAGCCGCCGGGTTAGAACCATAACTTTTCAATAAGGCGATCTGGTGCTCAGACTCATCCAGGATCAGATTGATATGCACAAGTTATACTCGCCTTGGGAAGGACCTTTTGTGGTCAGCAAGAATCTGCATAACGGGTCATACTACCTTATCGATGTTCGAGAGCACAAAGACTCACGTAAAACGGAGGAGGAGACCCACCGGCCGTGGAATATCGCTCATCTTCGGCCTTATTATACTTGAGCTGCAGGCTCTTCTTATGTACATAGTTATGACAATGTATATATTATGATCAATATAATAAACCGGAGCCTCAGCTAAAGTGGGGTCTCTGTTGTTTTTCTTACATCATGTGTGGTTATATGGGGGCTTCTGTTTATAAAGCGGAGTTCTGTTTACCCATTGATCCGGCTTATAAAGCCATATATAAAAAAATCACTTGGGGGCTTGGTCGTATTCGAACCATAGCTACACCTCTTGATCGACGTAAGGCCACCAGGGAAATCACTTGGGGGCTTGGTCGTATTCGAACCATAGCTACACCTCTTGATCGGCGTAAGGCCACCAGGGAAGTCACTTGAGGGCCAAAGAGAGTGTTGCAAAAGCACAGCTCAAACATAGGCACCCACTGAGCACAGCTCAAAATATTGCTCGCGGGCTCTTTGCTTATCAAAGAACAAAGGGTCTACACCCTTGTAATAGGCTATCAAGCCAGGCTTGGAAGCCAGGTGTATTTACCTAAAACCCCGGGTTATCCTGCCTTTTTTAAGTAAGCCACTTCGTCCAGGTAATCCTGGTATGACCTGCCGAACGTTTGGCAAGTCAATCTTATATAGACCCTAAACTTGTCAAAGTTAAAACAACGATTAGTTAATGTGAGGTCCATCTTAAAATGCTTTGTAAAATGGTTTAACTCAGTGGCCTGGCAGCCCATGAAAAGCCTCGATTTTTGGCCTGGCAGCCCATGAAAAGCCTCGCATGTTCTTTTTATGTTTTTATTTGCCAAGTTTTTTCTCCTTTGATGAGGTTTATAATATCTTATGATAAACCGGCGTTTATTGACCCGGCTTGGCTTTCAACTACAAGTTGTCAGTACATGATCAGTTATAATCCGGTGTTTATTAACCCGGTCTGGTTTCGACTACAAGTTGCCAGTATTATGTATGGATAATCCGGTGTTTATTGCAACCGGGTACGGTTTTATTATAAACCGGCAAAATATGGAAGGAGTTATCAATACTCAAGATCGGTGTTATCGCCCTTACTACAAAAAGTTGGTGAAACCAACGATGTGATTCAATATCACAGGTATGATATATTTCATATTTAATTATTTTCAAGTGCAGCCTTGGTTATAAACCCGGATTATGTGTTGGGAGTTATGACCCGTCCGGCGGTGAACCGCTAGGACCCTTTAAGACTTGTTGTATGCAGAGACAGGTTGAATAAAGCTGCTAAGAATGATAAGCAGACATAGTATAATGATGGCGGATTAACAGTATCATGCAAGATAAGTATGCACGATGGCATAACAAACCAAGTGTTTCAACTAGCCTATTACAAGGCGCTTTGAGGCCCAAAAGGATAATTGTTTATCACAAGCATTTCAGTATACAGAATATAAACCGGCCTCCGGATCATGAATTTTCGCCAGGCTGACTTGATGGTTGTGGATCATCCCGCGCCGGTTCATCCTCCTCCTCTCCACCCAGCGGCTGGAAGTCAATGTTTGTCCAGTCAATCCCAGTTAAGGCTTGGAAGACAGCTTCATCGCTTATAAGGGTGGACGGTTCAACATCAGGGGCATAAGCATGCTTATGGATTGGCGGGATAAGATTCTGCACATCATAATTAGGCGCATTAACCCGTATGTTGTCAGCATCGTAAATTGACTGGTAATAAGAAAGATCAGTTTCTTCAGCCAATTTACTAGCCAGAGGACGCATTTCCCTTGTCAAAGCTCGGAGGTCATCATTGTTAAAATCTGATTCATTCTCCTTTATACTTGGGTAGCCATTCCCTACATCAGTCGGGTCAAGATCTGGCACCCATGCTTTAGCCTGGGTTAGCGCGGTCAGAGCACCTGCCCTTGCAGCTGATCTTTTTAATTCCTCAAACCGGGCGGGCAGCATTGACAACCTCTCAAATGTCTCCTTGATCAAGGTTGGGGGCGGTTTGTTATGAGAGGCCGTACAGATGATCCGTTGTGCGCTGGTATACAACTGCTCTATAAGAGTATAGGCAGCCTTCAATTTCTTTTGCATATTCGATCCAAGATGGGTAATGCGAGATCTTGCATCATTATGCATGTTGGTAAACCGGAAATTTATGGGATAATACATGTTAAAAGATTATAGTAAAAATACTTACCAAACACAGCAGTGGTCATGGCATTTATTTGCCGCTTTAAACCGGACAACTCTTCTACCACCGGATTAAGAGATGCTTCTGCATCATCAGCCTTCTTTTGCAGTGTGGCTTTTTTTATGTCCCAGTCCGCTCGCTCCTCCTTGAAATTCTCCTTTAGCTTCTCCATGGTGGCTAAGGCACTGGTCAGCTCATCTTTGGCTTTCGAGGTTTCTGCTTGTTGGGACTTGATATTTTCTTGAAGATCAGCGACTTGGGATTCCTTCTTGCTCGGCTCAGCCTATAAGAGACATACATATCATGAGTTGGCAGCACATATTTGAATTACTAAGCACATAACAAGTTATAAACTCGGTACTTGGGGGCTAATGCCTATTTGCTCGTTATCAAAAAAATACAAGTCCCAAGCTCAATACAAGTATTATTCTTGGCACTTGGGGGCTAATGTATATTTGCTCAAAATAACATGATGGGTATTCTCCCATTAGTCAGCTTAGTGGATGATTGGTGTACAATGATATTGTGCAAAGAAATTTGACAGGGCATAAGTCCCGGTTCATCC
The DNA here is from genome assembly GCA_021605205.1 of Aegilops longissima. Taxonomy (NCBI): domain Eukaryota; kingdom Viridiplantae; phylum Streptophyta; class Magnoliopsida; order Poales; family Poaceae; genus Aegilops; species Aegilops longissima. Next base: position 578,580,796 of record CM038676.1, read on the forward strand.
TGGAAGAATAAACCGGCCATTGGGGGCTACACAGGCGAAAGTTGCAAGATTAATATTCTAAAGTCCTGGTTCATCTTGACAAGATAAACTGGCCCTTGGGGGCTATGCAAGCAAAGTTGAGGTATTACAAAGTCCCGGTTTACATTGATATCATAAACCGGCCCTTGGGGGCTACTAGAGTTAAATATTAGAAATTTGACACAAGAGAGAAACAGTTATGCAGAGTTAAGCAGCAGTTACCTCATATCGCTCTTTCATCAGGTTCACTAAACCGGCTTCATAGTCGCGGCTTGTGTACAGACGGTTTAAAAAGCCAGAATGAATGTCTTGGACGTTGAGGTGGGCATAGCTTGACAAATCTGCATTCCACTTGCCTTTGTCCGTAGCAGAAAATTCTTCCTTGGCACTATGCTTCGATAAAGCGACAGGATTGCCAAGGGTGGTGTGGACGAAGCCAGTAATCATAACATCATCCTCCTTGTGATCAGCAGCCTTCACTGGACTTAATGGTTTATTAGCAGCCTTAACTGGACTTGACGGTTTATTAGCAGTTCGGACCGGGCTTGTTGGTTTATTAGTATGGCCCGTTGGATCAACTTCCACTTGTTCAACAATAAAGTCATGGTCTTGCAGTGGCGGATCATCAAGCATGGCGTCAGCATTTGTTTCTTTCGGTTCTGGAGCTCTCTCTCGTTCAGCGACCACATTGTCATCAGCCGGTTTATTTAAATTGGCCTTTTTGCTAGGTCTAGGCCTGTCACTGAGAAGAACAAGTATAAAGGTCAATACATCGGGCAAATATAAGGTGTTAAAGGTAAATTTAAAGCATAACTCACCCAGGAACCGTTTTAAGGGTTGGAAGTTGTGCCCCGGTTGATTCGCCAGGAGAGGAATGAGAGGTTCCCTGATAGTTGGAATCAGACGGATTAAGAGGAAGTCTGAAAAACCCCGCCTTGGGATAACATGTGTCAGAAATATGAGAGACCTCTGGGCGGCGTTTACGAACCGGCGTGTTCGGTAAACCGGAGGAAGTTACCACCTGGCCACTATGACGGGTTGTGCGACGAGCTTCGTGTTGTTGTTTCTTCAAAAGAAAGTTTGGATCCAAGTGAGCTAGGGGTGAGAAAATCTTACTTTCCGGTTTGCTTGACGGGTTTTCTGTGTTGGCAGAGGATCTGAGCCGGAGGAAAGAATAATTACCTCTACGTCACCAGTGTGGCTAGCCTCAGCATCACCTTGATAAGGATCATTGTCAATAAGATGTATAAAAAAGGAGCCAAGTGAATCAATTTCTACCTCTGACTCATGATCATCATCGTCAGCATCAATGTTTAACTCGTTGGAGTCAGCAGTTTTCTTCTTGGCAGGTTTTTTGGTAACCTTAGTCTTGGGGCGAGGCGTCTTGGCCGGTTTGTCCTATGACTTCTTCTTCCAGAACGGATCATCACCCTGTCAAAGATTGATGAAAGTTAAAAGGGAAGATTATAAGGGTCGGATTAAAATAAGAGTTACGCAATTCTTACAACTGGTGGTTTATTGGACACGCAGAAGGGACTAAGCCCTGTTTTGCTGCAGACAGCCACCGGTTCATCCAATATCTTTTTAACAACTTCTGTAATTTCAGCATCAGTTAGCTGAATGTTGATATGCCGTTGAGAATCTTTTAAGTCGCGTGTATATTGGCACATTAAACAGGGCGACGGCTTAAAGGCAGAATGCTCCAGGATATCCAGTAGTGAACAAAGTCAACGCCTGTTAAACCGTTCACAACAAAGGCTCTGAGCTTTGAGAGTTGTGGTGCGTAGTTGGACCGTTCCTTTACAGTCAGCCTTTGAGGGAATGGATGTGTATTGGTAAGCCGGTGAGCACGATAACCCGGCAGAGGATTCTCTTCAATGGGAGACGTATCTCGGCAATAGAACCAAGTCTGGTTCCAATCTTTGGGATGAGTATGATGTTTGGCGTGAGGGAAACTAACATCTTTCCTCTTTTGAATTGAAACCCCGCCAAGTTTACTATTGGGCCCATCTGTAAATTTAGTACGGCGGTTCAAGTAGAAAATGTCTCTGAACAGCTCAACCGTGGGTTCTTCCTTCAGATAAGCCTCGCAGAACACTTGAAAGTTACAGATATTGGACACAGAATTGGTTCCAATATCTTGGGGGTGGAGTTGGAAACTAGCAACCACATCATGGAATTTTTTTGATCCGGGGGGACTGAACCCTCAACCCAGGTGATCAATGGATACAATCACTTCTCCATCTTTGGGTTCAGGAGGATTTTCTGGACCAGGGCCCTCCAGTGTATGACGTCCTTTTTTGCTAAGGCGCCGGTTGCAACGCACCGATTCAGTTTCTCTTCAGTAACCCGGGAGAGGACCTAGTTACAAGCATAAAATTGTTTGGCCATTTCAATGAAAAGCTGGAAAAAGATCAATGCCGGTTTAAGATTCATGACTGACAAGTATAAAGCGTCGCAAGGTCAGAAGGAGAAGACATTGAAGCATATATACATGTTAAACCGGATTCTGACATTAGCAGGGCTACAAAAATGACGAATTGGCGGTTTAATAGAGGGCCAATGGTACCTGGCAGATTATAAGTTTCTAAAAGTTAAACCGCCTACTTTGGGATAGAAAGTACAGATCCGAAGTAACTAAGTAACGGAAAAACAGGTTTCACAGATTGATATGATAATTTCAGATCTGCGGCGTGTCAGCAAATCAAAATATATTCAGACCTAAAATTCTGATACTTGAACATCGAGGGATCGAGATGGGATTTTCTGTTATAAAGAGATGCACTAATGGAAAAGGACTACAGATATCACTAAACAGAGGAAAGGAGTTAAGGTTTGAATCTAAGAAGCCATGGCACAGTGATGAACACCAACGAACTCCGATGAACACCGAAACCCTAATAACAGATCTAGGATGGAAGGAAAGAGGACTTACTAGTGTCACAGAAGCAGCGGAGAGGCACCGCGGTTCTCTGGTTCGATCAGGTTGATGCACCGGCCGGAGTTGAGGACGAGGACGAAGACTCGGCGGCGGCGGCTGAGCTTGAACGAGGACGATGCGAGGAAGAAGATGAAGTGGAGGCACGAGGGGGAAAGAAAAATGACCCTCCGCCTTATTTATAAGGTGAGGGGATAAGTGACAGGCGTGAAAATCGAGGAGCCCAAAAATTGGATAGGTGACAAAGCTGTCGCCTTGATTGTCGAAGGCTCATTAATGAAGGGGAGATATATACAATTTTTAATAAAAGATGACGTCATGGCGGTTTACTATAATCCCGGAAGATGACGTCATGGCGGATTACAAGGTTTATGCGAAGGTGCTAAAGGAGGAATTTTCCTAAGTATTGAAGACTGACATGAACAGGTTCAAATCAATCTGGGGCCTAATGTTGGGGATATTGCTACTGAGTATAAACCGGCCATGAGGGGCCGGGTTATACCCATAATGAGTTATTTATATGAAGCCCATGAAGACAAAGAGTATGGCGCTTTACAAAGGAGATCTAACACGAAGGCCCAGGGCCGAAAGGCGGATTAGGGCCCGTAGACATAAACCGCCATATGATATGTAACGTGTAGTGTAAGATAGGAAAGGGTAGAAACCGAGCTGGACACGTTTATGAGCCGGCCGGGATTCTGTAAACCGATGGGCGTCAACCTGTGTATATAAAGGGACGACCCAGCGGCGATTTGGGAACAAGAAACAACAACTTGAGAGTGAGGCATAGCGGATTCGCTCCCTGGTCATCGAAACCCTAGCAATTCCACATCAACTGGATTAGGCCTTTACCTTCACCGCAAGGGGCCGAACCCGTATAAACTCCTAGTGTCCTTTGTCCCACTTTAACCCCTTTAAGCTAACCCGTCGCGATGGCTCCATGACTAAGTCCTCACACTAGGACATCTGTCGTGACAAAACCACGACAAAAGTAGTATGGAAGTAACAGTAACGCTGGCTAAAGTAACGGTAGCAGTTTTGTAGTAATTGTAACAGTGGCAACGGTAAAGTAACTAAGCAAAGATCAATATGTGAAAAGCTCGTACGAATTGGATCAGAGATGGATAATTATGTCGGATGTGATTCCTCATGCAATAGTTATAACATAGGGTGACACAAAACTAGTTCCAGTTCATCAACAAAATGTAGGCATGTATTCCGAATATAGTCATACGTGCTTATGGAAAAGAACTTGCATGACATCTTTTGTCCTGCCATCCCGTGGCAGCGGGGTCCTATTGGAAACTAAGGGATATTAAGGCCTCCTTTTAATAGAGTACCGGACCAAAGAATTAACACCTAGTGAATACATGAACTCCTCAAACTACGGTCAACATCGGGAGTGGTCCCGATTATTGTCACTTCGGGGTTACCGGATCATAACACATAGTAGGTGACTATTGTATTGCAAGATAGGATCAAGAACTCACATATATTCATGAAAACATAATAGGTTCAGATCTGAAATCATGGCACTCGGGCCCTAGTGACAAGCATTAAGCATAGCAAAGTCATACCAACATCAATCTTAGAACATAGTGGATACTAGGGTCAAACCCAAACAAAACTAACTCGATTACATGGTAAATCTCTGCCAACCCATCACCGTCTAGCAAGCCTTCGATGGAATTACTCACGCACGGTGGTGAGCATCATGAAATTGGCGACGGAGGAAGGTTGATGATGATGACGGCGATAGATTCCCCTCTCCGGAGCCCCGAACGGACTCCAGATCAGCCCTCCCGAGAGAGACTAGGGCTCGGCGGCGGCTCCGTATCGTAAAACACGATGAATCCTTCTCTCTGATTTTTTTTCTCCCCGAACGTGAATATATAGAGTTGGAGTTGACGTCGGTGGAGCCTCAGGGGGCCCACGAAGCACGGGCCGCGCCCAGGGGGGTGGGCGCGCCCTCCACCCTCGTGGATAGGGTGTGGCCCCCTGGTGTTGATTCTTTCGCCAGTATTTTTTATTTATTCCAAAAATATTCTCCGTGAAGTTTTAGGTCATTTCGAGAACTTCTATTTCTGCACAAAAATAACACCATGGCAATTCTGCTGAAAACAGCGTCAGTCCGGGTTAGTTCCATTCAAATCATGCAAGTTAGAGTCCAAAACAAGGGCAAAATTGTTTGCAAAAGTAGATACGATGGAGACGTATCAACTCCCCCAAGCTTAAACCTTTGCTTGTCATCAAGCAATTCAGTTGACAAACTAAAAGTGATAAAGAAAAACTTTTACAAACTCTGTTTGCTCTTGTTGTTGCAAATATGTAAAGCCACCATTCAAGTTTTTAGCAAACATTATGAACTAACCATATTCACAATAACACTTAGGTCTCATGTTTACTCATATCAATGACATAATCAACTAGCGAACAATAATAATAAATCTCAGATGACAACACTTTCTCAAAACAATCATGATATGATATAACAAGATGGTATCTCGCTAGCCCTTTCTGAGACCGCAAAACATAAATGCAGAGCGCCTCTAAAGATCAAGGACTGACTAAACATTGTAATTCACAGTAAAAGAGATCCAGTCATACTCAATGTAAACTAATAGTAATGCATGCAAATGACAGCGGTGCTCTCCAACTGGTGCTTTTTAATAAGAGGACGATGACTTAACATAAAAATAAATAGATAAGCCCTTCGCAGAGGGAAGCAGGGATTTGTAGAGATGCCAGACCTCGAGTTTTGAAAAAGAGATAAATAATATTTTGAGTGGTATACTTTCATTGTCAACATAACAACCAAGAGATCTCGATATCTTCCATGCTACACACATTATAGGAGGTTCCCAAACAGAATGGTAAAGTTTTTACTCCCCCTCCACCAACAAGCACACTCCACGGCTGGTTCGAAACAACGGGTACCGTCCATACCAACAACAGTCCTGGGGGAGTTTTGTTTGCAATTATTTTGATTTGATTATGGGACTGGGCATCCCGGTTACCGGCCATTTTCTCATGAGTGAGGAGCGGAGTCCACTCCTCGTGAGAATAACCCACCTAGCATGGAAGATATAGACAGCCCTAGTTGATACATGAGCTATTCGAGCATACAAAATAGAATTTCATTTGAAGGTTTAGAGTTTGGCACATACAAATTTACTTGGAACGGCAGGTAGATACCGCATATAGGAAGGTATGGTGGACTCATATAGAATAACTTTGGGGTTTATGGAATTGGATGCACAAGCAGTATTCTCGCTTAGTACAAGTGAAGGCTAGAAAAAGACTGGGAAGCGACCAACTAGAGAGCGACAACAGTCATGAAATGCATTAAAATTAATCAACACTGAGTGCAAGCATGAGTAGGATATAATTCACCATGAACATAAATATCGTGGAGGCTATGTTGATTTTGTTTCAACTACATGCGTGAACATGTGCCAAGTCAAGCCACTTGGATCGTTCAAAGGAGGATATCATCCTATCATACCACATCACAACCATTTTAATAGCATGTTGGCACGCAAGGTAAACCATTATAAACTCCTTGCAAATTAAGCATGGCATGAGCAACTATAATATCTAATTGTCATTGCAAACATGTTTCATTCATAATAGGTTGAATCAGGAATGATGAACTAATCATATTTACAAAAACAAGATAGGTCGACTTCATACCAGCTTCTCTCATCTCAATCAGTCCATCATATATCATCATTATTGCCTTTCACTTGCATGACCGAACGGTGTGGATAATAATAGTGCACGTGCATTGGACTCTACCCTCGAAAGTTGTTGCGATCCCATACACTTGTGGGTTATCAAGACCAATTTCTGGCGCCGTTGCCGGGGAGCATAGCTCTATTCTTTGAGTCACTTGGGATTTTTATCTGTTGGACACTATGAAGACTTTGAAAGACTCTAAGACAAAATTTTATCCCTCAACTACGAGGGGAGGTAAGGAACTTCCATCTAGCTCTGCACTTGATTCACCTTCTGTTATGAGTAAGCTTGCGACACCTAAACCTGCTTCGCTATTAGATTACGATATGTCGCATGTTATTGATGATGCCACTTCTGCTATGCATGATACTTATGATGAAACTACTTCTATGCTTGATACTACTTTGCCCCTCAGTGAATTTCTTGATGAACAAATTGCTAGGGCCAGAGAGAAAGAAATTATTGAAAGTGATAATGTTGATGAAATTGATGATGAAGATATGCCTATTATTCCTGAGGGTTATGTTTTTGATATGGAATCTTCTGCAACTATTTTTGCCTGCAAAGATAGAAACGAACTTAAGAGGCTATTAGTTAAATGGAGTAAAGAATCTCTTAGCGATAGAACGAAACCTGACCCTGCTTTTGCTACTTCACCTATTTGTGTTCCCGATAAGGATTATGAATTCTCTGTTGATCCTGATATACTTAATTTGGTTGAATCTGATCCTTTTCATGGTTATGAATTTGAAACTGTTGTGGCACATCTTACTAAATTAAATGATATAGCCACCCATTTCACTAATGATGAGAGATCTCGCTACTTTTATATCCTCAAAATATTTCCGTTCTCATTAAACGGTGATGCTAAGATATGGTTTAATTCTCTAGATCCTGGTTGTGTGTGTAGTCCCCAGGATATGATCTATTACTTCTTTGCTAAATATTTCCCTGCTCATAAGAAACAAGCTGCTTTAAAGGAAATATACAACTTTGTGCAAATTGAAGAAGAGAGTCTCCCACAAGCTTGGGGAGGCTTCTCAAGTTATAATGCTTTGCTGATCATCCTCTTAAGAAAAATGAAATACTTGATATCTTTTATAATGGACTCACCGATGCTTCCACAGATTACCTGGATAGTTGTGATGGTTCTCTTTTCAGGGAAAGAACACCTGATGAAGCTGAAATTCTATTGAATAATATGTTGACAAATGAAAATAATTGGACACTTCACGAGCCAGCTCTGAGCCAACCATTGAGCCTATTCCTAAACCAACTCCGAAGAAGAGGGGTGTTCTATTTCTCAGTCCTGAAGATATGCAAGAGGCAAAGAAATCTATGAAAGAAAAAGGTATTAAAGCTGAAGATGTTAAGAATTTACCTCCTATTGAAGAAATACATGGTCTTAATTTACCGCCTGTTGAAGAAACATATGATCTTGATACATTACCTATTGAAGAACCTCCTGATCTCGATAACTCGACACAGGTAGTAAAGGTAAATTCTCTCTATAGATTTGATGAAGGTGATAATCCTCACTATAAGTCTGCTAGACAATGCTTGGATGAGTTTGATAATTTTATTGTCAAACAAGAAAATTTCAATACTTCTTTTGGTAGACAATTAAAACAAAATACCTATATGATTAAACACTTGGGTGATTATATGGCTGATGTTAGATGTGAACTTAAACTTGTTAGGAAACATGCTTCTATGGTTACCACTCAAGTAGAACAAGTACTTAAGGCTCAAAATGATTTGCTCAATGAAATGAATAGTAAAAAAAATGATTATGCTGTTAGAGTGGCTACTAGAACTGGTAGAATGACTGAGGAACCTTTGTATCCTAAAGGCCACCCTAAGAGAATTGAGCAAGATTCTCAGAGAAATAATACTAATGTGCCTAGTTCTTCTAAAAGGAAGAAAAAGAAAAATGATAGGACTTTGCAAACTTCTAGCGAACCTATTGCTGAACCATCTGAGAATCCAAATGATATATCTATGTCTGATGCTGAAACACAATCTGGTAACGAACATGAACCTAGCGAAAATAATAATGATGATGTTCATGATGATGCTCAAACTAGTAATGATAATGATGTAGAAGTTGAACCTGTTGTTGATCTTGATAACCCACAATCAAAGAATCAACATTATGATAAGAGAGACTTTGTTGCTAGGAAACATGGTAAAGAAAGAGAACCATGGGTTCAGAAACCCATGCCTTTTCCTCCCAAACCATCCAAGAAAAAGGATGATGAGGATTTTGAGCGCTTTGCTGAAATGATTAGACCTATCTTTTTGCATATGCGATTAACTGATGTGCTCAAAACAAATCCTTATGCTAAGTATATGAAGGATAAAATTACCAATAAGAGAAAGATACCGGAAGCTGAAATTTCCACCATGCTTGCTAATTATACTTTTAAGGGTGGAATACCAAAGAAACTTGGAGATCCAAGAGTACCCACTATACCATGCTCCATTAAAACAAATTATGTTAAAACCGCTTTATGTGATCTTGGAGCCGGTGCTAGTGTTATGCCTCTCTCTTTATATCGAAGACTTGATTTGAATAAGTTGACACCTACTGAAATATCTTTGCAAATGGCTGATAAATCAACTCCTATACCTGTCGGTATTTGTGAGGATGTGCCTGTTGTGGTTGCAAATGAAGTAAATATGCCCTAGAGGCAATAATAAAGTTATTATTTATTTCCTTATTTCATGATAAATGTTTATTATTCATGCTAGAATTGTATTAACCGGAAACATAATACATGTGTGAGTACATAGACAAACAGAGTGTCACTAGTATGCCTCTACTTGACTAGCTCGTTGATCAAAGATGGTTATGTTTCCTAGCCATAGACATGAGTTGTCATTTGATTAACGTGGTCAAATCATTAGGAGAATGATGTGATTGACTTGACCCATTCCGTTAGCTTAGCACTTGATTGTTTAGTATGTTGTTATTGCTTTCTTCATGACTTATACATGTTCCTATGACTATGAGATTATGCAACTCCGTTTACGGAGGAACACTTTGTGTGCTACCAAGCGTCACAGCGTAATCTGGGTGATTATAAAGGTGCTCTACAGGTGTCTCCGAAGGTACTTGTTGGGTTGGCGTATTTCGAGATTAGGATTTGTCACTCCGATTGTCGGAGAGGTATTTCTGGGCCCTCTCGGTAATGCACATCACTATAAGCCTTGCAAGCATTGTGACTAATGGGTTAATTAGTTGCGAGAAGATGTATTACGGAACGAGTAAAGATACTTGCCGGTAACGAGATTGAACTAGGTATTGAGATACCGATGATCGAATCTCGGGCAAGTAACATACCGATGACAAAGGGAACAACATATGTTGTTATGCGGTCTGACCTATAAAGATCTTCATAGAATATGTGGGAGCCACTATGAGCATCCAGGTTCCGCTATTGGTTATTGACCGGAGACGTGTCTCGGTCATGTCTACATAGTTCTCGAGCCCGTAGGGTCCGCATGCATAAAGTTTCGATGATGGTTATATTATGAGTTTATGAGTTTGGATGTACCGAAGGTAGTTCGGAGTTTCCGATGAGATCAGGGACATGACGAGGAGTCTCGAAATGGTCGAGACGTAAAGATCGATATATTGGACGACTATATTCGGACATCGGAAAGGTTCCGACTGATTCGGGTATTTTTCGGAGTACCGGAGAGTTACGGAATTCGCCGGGGAGTATATGGGCCTTATTGGGCTTTAGGGGAAAGAGAGAGGAGAGGCTGGGCGCCCCCCAAGGCCTAGTCGAATTGGACTAGGGGGAGGGGTTGTGCCCCCTCCTTCCTTCTCTTCTCTCTTCCCTTTCCTTGACTCCTACTCCTACTACTTGGAAGGGGGGAATCCTACTCCCGGTGGGAGTAGGACTCCTCCTAGGGTGCGCCATAGAGAGGGCCGGCCCTCCCCCTCCTGCACTCCTTTATATACGGGGAGGGGGCACCCCTTGGAGACACAACAATTGATTTGATCTTTTAGCTGTGTGCGGTGCCCCCCACCACCATATTCCACCTCGATAATACTGTAGAGGTGCTTAGGCGAAGCCCTGTGTCGGTAGAACATCATCATCGTCACCACGCCGTCGTGCTGACGAAACTCTCCCTCAACACTCGGCTGGATCGGAGTTCGAGGGACGTCATCGGGCTGAACATGTGCTGAACTCGGAGGTGCCGTGTGTTTGGTACTTGATCGGTCGGATCGTAAAGACGTATGACTACTTCAACCGCGTTGTGCTAACGCTTCCGCTTTTGGTCTACGAGGGTACGTGGACAACACTCTCCCCTCTCGTTGCTATGCATAACCATGATCTTGCGTGTGCGTAGGAATTTTTTTTAAATTACTACGTTCCCCAACAGTGGCATCCGAGCCAGGTTTTATGCGTAGATGTTATATGCACGAGTAGAACACAAGAGAGTTGTGGGCGATACAAGTCATACTGCTTACCGGCATGTCACACTTTGGTTCGGCGGTATTGTTGGATGAAGCAGCCCAGACTGACATTACGCATACGCTTACGCGAGACTGGTTCTACCGACGTGCTTTGCACACAGGTGGCTGGCAGGTGTCAGTTTCTCCAACTTTAGTTGAACCGAGTGTGGCTACGCCCGGTCCTTGAGAAGGTTAAAACAACACTAACTTGACGAAGTATCGTTGTGGTTTTGATGCGTAGGTAAGAATGGTTCTTGCTCAGCCTGTAGCAGCCACGTAAAACTTGCAACAACAAAGTAGAGGACGTCAAGTGCATGTTGTGATGTGATATGGTCAAGGCATGATGTTATATTTTATTGTATGAGATGATCATGTTTTGTAACCGAGTTATCGGCAACTGGCAGGAGCCATATGGTTGTCGCTTTATTGTATGCAATGCAATCACCATGTAATTGTTTTACTTTATCACTAAGCGAGCGATAGTCGTAGAAGCAATAGTTGGCGAGACGACAACGCTACGATGGAGATCAAGGTGTCGCGCCGGTGACGATGGTGTTGGGGAACGTTGCAGAAAATTAAAATTTTTCCTACGGTTTCACCAAGATCCATCTATGAGTTCATCTAAGCAACGAGTCAAGGGAGTGAGTTTGCATCTACATACCACTTGTAGATCGAGTGCGGAAGCGTTCAAGGGGATGGTGATGAGGGAGTCGTACTCGCCGTGATTCGGATCACCGATGACCAAGTGTTGAACGGACAGCACCTCCGCGTTCAACACACGCGTGCAGTGCACGGACGACGTCTCCTCCGTCTTGATCCAGCAAGGAGGAAGGAGAGGTTGAAGAAGACAGCTCCAACGGCAGCACGACGGCGTGGTGTAGTTGGTGCAACAGTACTCCGACAAGGCTTCGCCAAGCACGTACGGAAGAGGAGAGGTGTTGGGGAGGGGAGGGGCTGCGCCTTGGCTTGTGTGTGCAGCCCTCCCCTCACCCCCTCTATTTATAGGGGAAAGGGAGAAGGGGGCCGGCCCCTCTAGATGGCATCTAGAGGGGGGCGGCGGCCAAGGAGGGTGGCTTGCCCCGAAGCAAGGCGCCCCTCTAGGGTTCCCCCCAAACCCTAGGCGCAAGGGCCCAAGGGGGGGGGGGTGCGCCCAGCCCACCAGGGGCTGGCTCCTTCCCCCACGCAGCCCATGTGGCCCCCCGGGAGGGGTGGCCCCTCCCGGTGGACCCCCGGAACCCATCCGGTGGCCCCGTTACAACACCGATATGCCCCGAAACTTTCCGGTGTCTGTTTGACAACTTCCCATATATAAATCTTTACCTCCGGACTATTCTGGAACTCCTCGTGACGTCCGGGATCTCATCCGGGACTCCGAACAAAATTCGGTAATCACATACAAGTCTTCCTAACAACCCTAGCGTCACCGAACCAAGAAGCGGACGGCAAAAAACTGGCAGACGGCAAAGAAGGTCTTTGCCATCCGCCATCTCTTTGCCGTCCGCTGGCTGACGGCAAAGAGGGAGGTGGCACCCACTAACGGAAAAACTTAACGTCCCCCCTCTTTGCCGTCCGCAGCAGACGGCAAAAATAAACAAAAAGCGGACGGCAAAGCCGGGGCGGACGGCAAAGAAGAAGCACAACACCCAGATCGATCATGCGGATCGATGACTTGGCATCCCCACCCACACCCCATCGGATGCACACCCACGCACGCACCCACGATGCACATGCCCCGAGGCAGCATCACCCCACCACGCCCCACCTCACCCCACCACGTCTCTCTCTCTCGTCCCTTATCCCAACCTCACCCCACCACATCTCTCTCTCCTTTCTCTCCTCTCGATCCAAATCGGCACACCGCCTGCGCGCGCCGCCACCGCCTTGACCCCGGCCTTGCCGGCCAACACCTCGCCGCGGATCCGCCTCCGGGCACCACCTCTTCCGCCGACGCGTCCACTTCCCCTTCACCGCTTGCCCGGCCACGTCGCCCGTCGCCCCGCCGCCTCCATCGGCCCTTGGCGCCGCCACCACCTCGTTGGCCGCCATCGCTTTGCCGCCCCGGCCCCATCGCCGTCGCCCCCTTTGCCTCCGCGTCTCGTCGCTCGTCGACCGCGGCAGCCCTCTGCACCCGTCTCCCTGCTGGCCTCCATCGGCCCGGCTCCGTCAGCCCGCCCGGCCTCCGCTGACCTCGAACCCTGGCCCGGCCTCGAGGAGAAGTGAGAGGCGCGGCGCTAGTTGCTCCGGCGACCACGGGCACAGAGGAGTCCGTTCGTTCTTGGAACAAAGTGTGGATGGATAATGTCGTGTTCGTATTGTGAAATTTGTCCATTCGTGGATGATGTATTCTGTGTAAATATTGTAATTTTGTATTGTGAAGTTTGTCCGTTCATCTTCAATTCTTGGAACAAAGTGTGGATGGATAATGTCGTGTTTATTTATAGCCTCTGCACTTGGACTGTTTATTTTTTTAATAAACAAACAAACTTATTTGCCGTCTGTGATTGTAGGAGGCTGACGGCAAAAGCCTCCCGTTAGCCACCTAACGGACTAACAGCGAAATTTTTGCCGTCTGTGTTCTTTGCCGTCCGCTGCTGATGGCAAAGGCCCTTTGCCGTCAGCCACCAAAGCGAGGCGGCAAAGTAGCTCTTCACCGGACCTTTCTTTGCCGTCTACTTTTGCCGTCCGTGGCGGACGGCAAAGACCTTGCCGTCCGCCATTCATGCCTTTGCCGTCCGCCGTGGCAGACGGCAAAGTAGCTGATTCCTGTAGTGTACGGGTTCGGGAGACATGCAGACATGACCGAGACGCTCTCAGGTCAATAACCAACAGCGGGATCTGGATACCCATGTTGGATCCCACATGCTCCTCGATGATGTCATCGGATGAACCACGATGTCGAGGATTCAAGCAACCTGTATACTATTCCCTTTGTCAGACGGTATGTTACTTGCCCGAGACTCGATCGTCGGTATCCCAATACCTCGTTCAGTCTCATTACCGGCAAGTCACTTTACTCGTACCGTAATGCATGATCCCGTGACCAGACACTTGGTCACTTTGATCTCATTATGATGATGCACTACCGAGTGGGCCCAGTGATACCTCTCCGTAACACGGAGTGACAAATCGATCTCGATCCGTGTCAACCCAAGACACTTTCGGAGATACTGTAGTGCACCTTTATAGTCACCGAGTTACGTTGTGGCGTTTGGTACACCAAAGCACTCCTACGGTATCCGGGAGTTACGATCTCATGGTCTAAGGAAGAGATACTTGACATTGGAAAAGCTCTAGCAAAGCGAACTACGATCTTGTGCTATGCTTAGGATTGGGTCTTGTCCATCACGTCATTATCCTAATGGCGTGATCCGTTATCAATGATATCGATGTCCATAGTCGAAACCATGACTATCTGTTGACCAACGAGCTAGTCAACTAGAGGCTCACTAGGGACGTATTGTGGTCTATGTATTCACACGTGTATTACGATTTTCGGATAATACAATTATAGCATGAATAAAAGACAATTATCATGAACAAGGAAATATAATAATAATGCTTTTATTATTGCCTCTAGGGCATATTTCCAACAGTCTCCCACTTGCACTAGAGTCAATAATCTAGTTACATTGTGATAAATCGAACACCCATAGAGTTCTGGTGTTGATCATGTTTTGCCAGCGGAAGAGGTTTAGTCAGCGGATCTGCGACATTCAGATCCGTATGCACTTTACAAATTTCTATGTCTCCATCTTGAACATTTTCACGGATGGAGTTGAGCGACGCTTGATGTGCTGGTCTTCTTGTGAAACCTGGGCTCCTTGGCAAGTGCAATAGCTCCAGTGTTGTCACGAGAAGAGTTTGATCGGCCCCGACGCATTGGGTATGACTCCTCGTCGGTGATGAACTCCTTCATCCAAATTGCTTCATCGCTGCCTCCGAGGCTGCCATGTACTCCGCTTCACATGTAGATGCCGCCACGGCGCTCTGCTTGCAGCTGCACCAGCTTCTTGCTCCACCATTCAACATATACACGTATCCGGTTTGTGACTTAGAGTCATCCAGATTTGTGTCGAAGCTAGCGTCGGCGTAACCCTTCTGACGAGCTCTTTGTCACCTCCATAAGCGAGAAACATGTCCTTTGTCCTTTTCGGTACTTTAGGATATTCTTGACCGCTGTCCAGTGTTCCTTGCGGGATTACTTTGGTACCTTCCTACCAAACTTACGGCAAGGTTTACATCAGGTCTGGTACACAGCATGGCATACATAATAGATCCTATGGCTGAAGCATAGGGGATGACACTCATCTCTTCTTTATCTTTTGCCATGGTCGGGCATTGAGCTGAGCTCAATCTCACACCTTGCAATACAGGCAAGAACCCCTTCTTGGACTGATCCATTTTGAACTTCTTCAAAATCTTATCAAGGTATGTGCTTTGTGAAAGACCTAATATATAAGCAGCTTCTCCAAGGTCCTTCATTGAAAAACACTTATTCAAGTAGGCCTTAATGTTGTCCAAGAATTCTATATCATTTCCCATCAAAAGTATGTCATCTACATATAATATGAGAAATGCTACAGAGCTCCCACTCACTTTCTTGTAAACGCAGGCTTCTCCATAAGTCTGCATAAACCCAAATGCTTTGATCATCTCATCAAAGCGAATGTTCCAACTCCGAGATGCTTGCACCAGCCCATAAATGGATCGCTGGAGCTTGCATACTTTGTCGACATTCTTAGGATCGATAAAACCTTCGGCTGCATCATATACAGCTCTTCCTTAAGATAACCGTTAAGGAACGCTGTTTTGGCGTCCATCTACCATATCTCATAATCATAGTATGCGGCAATTGCTAACATGATTGGACGGACTTAAGCTTCGCTACGGAGAGAAAGTCTCATCGTAGTCAATCCCTTGAACTTGCCGATAACCCTTAGGGACAAGTCGATCTTTATAGATGGTGACATTACCATCCGTCCGTCTTCTTCTTAAAGATCCATTTGTTTTCTATCGCTCGCCGATCATCGGGCAAGTCAGTCAAAGTCCATACTTTGTTTTCATACATGGATTCTATCTCGGATTTCATGGCTTCTAGCCATTTGTTGGAATCTGGACCCGCCATCGCTTCTTCATAGTTCGAAGGTTCACCGTTGTCTAACAACATGATTTCCAGGACAGGGTTGCCGTACCACTGCAGTGCGGGCGTGTCCTTGTGGACCCTGAAGTTCAGTAGCAACTTGATCTGAAGTACCTTGATCATCATCATTATTTTCCTCTTGATGAGGTGTAGGCATCTCAGGAACATTTTCCTGAGCTGCACTACTATCCCGTTCAAGAGGTAGTACTTCATCTAGTTCTACTTTCCTCCCACTTACTTCTTTCGAGAGAAACTCCTTTTCCAGAAAGGATCCGTTCTTGGCAACAAAGATCTTGCCTTCGGATCTTAAGTAGAAGGTATACCCAATGGTTTCCTTAGGGTATCCTATGAAGGCGCATTTTTCGACTTGGGTTCGAGCTTTTCAGGTTGAAGTTTCTTGACATAAGCATCGCATCCCCAAACTTTTAGAAAGCGACAGCTTAGGTTTCTTCCCAAACCATAATTCATACGGTGTCGTCTCAGCGGATTTAGGCGGTGCCCTATTTAAAGTGAATGTAGCTGTCTCTAGGCGTATCCCCAAAATGATAGCGGTAAATCGGTAAGAGATATCATAGACCGCACCATATCCAATAGAGTGCGATTCGACGTTCGGACACACCGTTCTGTTGAGGTGTTCCAGCGGCGTGAGTTGTGAAACGATTCCACATTTCCTTAAGTGTGTACCAAATTCATGACTTAAGTATTCTCCTCCATGATCGATCGTAGGAATTTTATCCTTCGGTCACGTTGATTCTCTACCTCATTCTGAAATTCCTTGAACTTTTCAAAGGTCTCAGACTTGTGTTTCATTAAGTAGACATACCCATATCTACTCAAGTCATCTGTGAGAGTGAGAACATAACGATATCCTCCGTGAGCCTCAACACTCATTGGACCGCACACATCGGTTTGTATGATTTCCAACAAGTTGGTTGCTCGCTCCATTGTTCCGGAGAACGGAGTCTTGGTCATTTTTCCCATGAGGCATGGTTCGCATGTGTCAAATGATTCATAATCGAGAGACTCTAAAAGTCCATCAGGATGGAGCTTCTTCATGCGCTTGACACCAATGTGACCAAGCCGGCAGTGCCACAAGTATGTGGGACTATCGTTATCAACTTTACATCTTTTGGTATTCACGCTATGAATATGTATAACACTACGCTCGAGATTCATTAAGAATAAACCATTGACCATTGGAGCATGACCATAAAACATATCTCTCACATAAATAGAACAACCATTATTCTCGGATTTAAATGAGTAGCCATCTCGTATTAAACGAGATCCAGATACAATGTTCATGCTCAAACTTGGCACCAAATAACAATTATTAAGGTTCAAAACTAATCCCGTAGGTAAATGTAGAGGTAGCGTGCCGACGGCGATCACATCGACTCGGAACCATTCCCGACGCGCATCGTCACCTCATCCTTCGCCATCTCCGCTTATTCGCAGCTCTGCTGTGAGTTACAAATGTGAGCAACGGCACGGTATCAAATACCCGGGAGTTACTACGAGTCTGGTAAGGTACACATCAATTACATGTATATCAAATATACCTTTGGTGTTGCCGGCCTTCTTATCCGCTAGGATTTGGAGCAGTTCCGCTTCCAGTGACCCTTCCCCTTGCAATAAAAGCACTCAGTCTCAGGCTTGGGTCCATTCTTTGACTTCTTCCCGGCAACTTGCTTACTGGGTGCGGCAACCTCCTTGCCGTCCTTCTTGAAGTTCTTCTTGCCCTTGCCCTTCTTGAACTTAGTGGTTTTATTGACCATCAACACTTGATGTTCTTTCTTGATTTCAACCTCTGCTGACTTCAGCATTGAAAATACTTCGGGAATGGTCTTCACCATCCCCTGCATATTGTAGTTCATCACAAAGCTCTTGTAGCTTGGTGGGAGCGATGAAGGATTCTGTCAATGACCGCCTCGTCAGGAGGTTTATGTCCAAGCTGGGACGGCGGTTATGCAACCAGACATTTTGAGTATGTGCTCCTTGTGAACTGTTTTCCTCCCTCTTACAACTATAGAACTTGTCGGAGACTTCATATCTCTCGACCGGGCATGAGCTTGGAAAACTAGTTTCAGCTCCTCGAACATCTCATATGCTCCGTGTTGCTCAAAAGCGCTTTTGGAGCCCGGTTCTAAGCTGTAAAGCATGCCGCACTGAACGAGGGAGTAATCATCAAGACGAGACTACCAAGCATTCATAATGTCTTGGTTCTGCAGGACGGGGCGTCACCTAGCGGTCCTTCTAGGACATATTGTTTCCTGGCAGCTATGAGGATGATCCTCAGGTTCCGGACCCAGTCCGTATAGTTGTTGCCGTCATCTTTCAGCTTGGTTTTCTCTAGGAACGCGTTGAAGTTCAAGTTGACATGAGCGTTGGCCATTTGATCTACAAGACATAATATGCAAAAGTTTTAGACTAAGTTCATGATAATTAAGTTCATCTAATCAAATTATTTAATGAACTCCCACTCAGATTAGACATCCCTCTAGTCATCTTAGTGTTACGTGATCCGAGTCGACTAGGCCGTGGCCGATCATCACGTGAGACGGACTAGTCATTGTCGGTGAACATTCTCATGTTGATCGTATCTTCCATATGATTCGTGTTCGACCTTTCGGTCTCCGTGTTCCGAGGCCATGTCTGTACATGCTAGGCTCGTCAAGTTAACCCTAAGTGTTTTGCATTTGTAAAACTGTCTTACACCCGTTGTATGTGAACGTAAGGATCTATCACACCCGATCATCACGTGGTGCTTCGAAACGACGAACTTTAGCAAGGGTGCACAGTTAGGGGAGAACACTTCTTGAAATTTTTGTAAGGGATCATCTTATTTACTACCGTCGTTCTAAGTAAACAAGATGCATAAACATAATAAACATCACATGCAATTATATAATAGTGACATGATATGGCCAATATCATAAAACTCCATTGATCTCCATCTTCGGGGCTCCATGATCATCTTGTCACCGGCATGACACCATGATCTCCATCATCATGATCTCCATCATCATGTCTTCATGAAGTTGTCACGCCAACGACTACTTCTACTTCTATGGCTAACGTGTTTAGCAATAAAGTAAAGTAATTTACATGGCGTTCTTCAATAACACGCAGGTCATACAAAAAATAAAGACAACTCCTATGGCTCCTGCCGGTTTTCATACTCATCGACATGCAAGTCGTGATTCCTATTACAAGAACATGATCTCATACATCACAATATGTCATTCATCATTCATCACAACTTGGCCCTATCACATCACATGACAATTGCTGCAAAAACAAGTTAGACGTCCTCTAATTGTTGTTGCATCTTTTACGTGGCTGCAATTGGGTTCTAGCAAGAACGTTTTCTTACCTACGAATAACCTGGCGTGATTTTGTCAACTTCTTTTTACCCTTCATAAGGACCCTTTTCTTGAATCTGCTCCAACTAAAGTGGGAGGCGGACACCCGCCAGCCACCTTATGCAACTAGTGCATGTCGATCGGTGGAACCGGTCTCACGTAAGCATACGTGTAAGGTTGGTCCGCGCCGCTTCATCCCACAATACCGCGGAAGCAAGATAAGACTAGTAGCGGCAAGTAAGTTGACAATATCCACGCCCACAACAAAATTGTGTTCTACTCATGCAATAGAGGACTACGCATAGACCTAGCTCTGATACCACTGTTGGGGAACGTTGCAGAAAATTAAAATTTTTCCTACGGTTTCACCAAGATCCATCTATGAGTTCATCTAAGCAACGAGTCAAGGGAGTGAGTTTTCATCTACATACCACTTGTAGATCGAAAGTGCGGAGCGTTCAAGGGATGGTGATGAGGAGTCGTACTCGCCGTGATTCGGATCACCGATGACCAAGTGTTGAACGGACAGCACCTCCGCGTTCAACACACGTACGGTACGGACGACGTCTCCTCCGTCTTGATCCAGCAAGGAGGAATGAGAGGTTGAAGAAGACAGCTCCAAAGGCAGCACGACGGCGTGGTGTAGTTGGTGCAGCAGTACTCCGACAGGGCTTCGCCAAGCACGTACGGAAGAGGAGAGGTGTTGGGGAGGGGAGGGGCTGCGCCTTGGCTTGTGTGTGCAGCCCTCCCTCACCCCCTCTATTTATAGGGGGAAGGGAGAAGGGGGCCGGCCCCTCTAGATGGCATCTAGAGGGGGGCGGCGGCCAAGGGGAGGGGTGGCTTGCCCCCAAGGCAGGGGCCCCTCTAGGGTTCCCCAAACCCTAGGCGCAAGGGCCCAGGGGGTGCGCCCAGCCCACGAGGCTGGCTCCTTCCCCACGCAGCCCATGTGGCCCCCGGGAGGTGGCCCCTCCAGTGGACCCGGAACCCTTCCGGTGGCCCGTTACAATACCGATATGCCCGAAACTTTCCGGTGTCCGTTTGACAACTTCCCATATATAAATCTTTACCTCCGGACTATTTCGGAACTCCTCGTGACGTCCGGGATCTCATCCGGGACTCCGAACAACATTCGGTAATCACATACAAGTCTTCCTAACAACCCTAGTGTCACCGAACCTTAAGTGTGTAGACCCTACGGGTTCGGGAGACATGCAGACATGACCGAGACGCTCTCAGGTCAATAACCAACAGCGGGATCTGGATACCCATGTTGGCTCCCACATGCTCCTCGATGATGTCATCGGATGAACCACGATGTCGAGGATTCAAGCAACCCTGTATACTATTCCCTTTGTCAGACGGTATGTTACTTGCCCGAGACTCGATCGTCGGTAACCGAATACCTCGTTCAGTCTCGTTACCGGCAAGTCACTTTACTCGTACCGTAATGCATGATCCCGTGACCAGAAACTTGGTCACTTTGAGCTCATTATGATGATGCACTACCGAGTGGGCCCAGTGATACCTCTCCGTAACACGGAGTGACAAATCCAGTCTCGATCCGTGTCAACCGCAGACACTTTCGGAGATACCTGTAGTGCACCTTTATAGTCACCCGATTCGTTGTGAAGTTTGGTACACCCAAAGCACTCCTACGGTATCCGGGAGTTACGATCTCATGGTCTAAGGAAGAGATACTTGACATTGGAAAAGATCTAGCAAAACGAACTACACGATCTTGTGCTATGCTTAGGATTGGGTCTTGTCCGTCACGTCATTCTCCTAATGACGTGATCCCGTTGTCAATGACATCCGATGTCCATAGTCAGGAAACCATGACTATCTGTTGACCAACGAGCTAGTCAACTAGAGGCTCACTAGGGACGTATTGTGGTCTATGTATTCACACGTGTATTACGATTTCCGGATAATACAATTATAGCATGAATAAAAGACAATTATCATGAACAAGGAAATATAATAATAATGCTTTTATTATTGCCTCTAGGGCATATTTCCAACAGATGGTGATCATGTCGGTGCTTCGGAGATGGAGATCACAAGCACAAGAAGATGATGACCATATCATATCACTTATATTGATTGCATGTGATGTTTATCTTTTATGCTTCTTATCTTGCTTTGATTGACGGTAGCATTATAAGATGATCTCTCACTAAATTTCAAGATAAAAGTGTTCTCCCTGAGTGTGCACCGTCGCCAAAGTTCGTCGTGCCGAGACACCACGTGATGATCGGGTGTGATAAGGTCTACGTCCATCTACAACGGGTGCAAGCCAGTTTTGCACACGCAGAATACTCAGGTTAAACTTGACGATCCTAGCATATGTAGATATGGCCTCGGAACACTTAGACCGAAAGGTCGATCATGAATCATATAGTAGATATAATCAGCATAATGATGTTCACCATTCAAAGCTACTCCATTTCACGTGATGATCGGTTATGGTTTAGTTGATATGGATCACGTGATCACTTAGAGGATTAGAGGGATGTCTATCTAAGTGGGAGTTCTTAAGTAATATGATTAAATTCAACTTAAATTTATCATGAACATAGTCCTGATATTATTTTGCAAATTATGTTGTAGATCAATAGCTCGCGTTGTTGCTTCCCTATGTTTTATTTGATATGTTCCTAGAGAAAAACTATGTTGAAAGATGTTAGTAGCAATGATGCGGATTGGATCCGTGATTTGAGGATTATCCTCATTACTGCACAGAAGAATTATGTCCTTGATGCACCGCTAGGTGACAGACCTATTGCAGGAGCAAATGCAGACGTTATGAACGTTTGACTAGCTCAATATGATGACTACTTGATAGTTTAGTGCACCATGCTTAACGGCTTAGAATCGGGACTTCAAAGACATTTGGACGTCATGGACCATATGAGATGGTCCAGGAGTTGAAGTTAATATTTCAAGCAAATACCCGACTTGAGAGATATGAAGTCTCCAACAAGTTCTATAGCTAAAAGATGGAGGAGAATAGCTCAAGCGGTGAGCATGTGCTCAGATTATGCAGGTACTAGAATCGCTTGAATCAAGTGGGAGTTAATCTTCCAGATAAAATAGTGATTGACAGAATTCTCTAGTCACCATCACCAAGTTAGTAGAACTTCGTGATGAACTATAGTATGCAAGGGATGACGAAAACAATTCCCAAGCTCGTCGCAATGCTAAAATCAGCGAAGGTAGAAATCAAGAGAAACATCAAGTATTGATGGTTGACAAGATCACTAGTTTCAAGAAAAGGGGCAAAGGGAAGAAGGGGAACTTCAAGAAGAACGGCAAGCAAGTTGCTGCTCAAGTGAAGAAGCATAAGTCTGGACCTAAGCCTGAGACTAAGTGCTTCTCCTGCAAAGGAACTGGTCACTGGAAGCGGAACTACCCCAAGTATTTGGCGGATAAGAAGGATGGCAAAGTGAACCAAGGTATATTTGATATACAGATTATTGATGTGTATTTTATAGTGTTCGTAGCAACCCCTCGGTATTTGATACTGGTCAGTTGCTAAGAGTAGTAACTCGAAACGGGAGTTGCAGAATGAACGGAAACTAGTTAAGGGTGAAGTGACGATGTGTGTTGGAAGTAGTTCCAAGATTGATATGATCATCATCGCACACTCCCTATACTTTCGGGCTTAGTGTTGAACCTAAATAAGTGTTATTTGGTTTTTGCATTGAGCATGAATATGATTTGATCATGTTTATTGCAATACGGTTATTCATTTAAGTTAGAGAATAATTGTTGTTCTGTTTACATGAATAAAACCTTATATGGTTACACACCCAATGAAAATGGTTCGGTGGATCTCGATCGTAGTGATACACATATTCATAATATTGAAGCCAAAAGATGAAAACTTAATAATGATAGTGCAACGTATTTGTGGCACTGCCGTTTAGGTCATATTGGTGTAAAGCGCATGAAGAAACTCCATGCTGATGGGCTTTTGGAATCACTTGATTACAAATCACTTGATGCTTGCGAACCATACCTCTTAAGCAAGATGACTAAAACGCCGTTCTCCGGAACAATGAAGCGAGCAACAGATTTGTTGGAAATCATACATATTGATGTATGTGGTCCGATGAATATTGAGGCACACAACATGTATTGTTATTTTTAGACCTTCACAGATGATTTGAGCAGATATGGGTATATCTACTTGATGAAACATAAAGTCTGAAACATTTGAAAAGTTCATATAATTTCAGAGTGAAGTAGAAAATCATCGTAACAAGAAAATAAAGTTTCTACGATCTGATCATGGAGGAGAATATTTGAGTTACGAGTTTGGTCTTCATTTGAAACAATGCGGAATAGTTTCGCAACTCACGCCACCTGGAACACCACGGTGTAATGGTGTGTCCGGACATCATAACCGTACTTTATTAGATATGGTGCGATCTATGATGTTTCTTACCAATCTACCACAACCGTTTTGGGGTTATGCATTAGAGGCAGCTGCATTCACGTTAAAAAGGGCACCATCTAAATCCGTTGAGATGACACCTTATAAACTGTGGTTTGGCAAGAAACCAAAGCTGTCGTTTCTTAAAGTTTGGGGTTGCGATGCTTATGTGAAAAAGTTTCAACATCATAAGCTTTAACCCAAATCGGAGAAATGTGTCTTCATAGGATACCCAAAAGTTACTGTTGGGTACACCTTCTATCACAGATCCGAAGGCAAGATATTCGTTGCAAAGAATGGATCCTTTCTAGAGAAGGAGTTTCTCTCGAAAGAAGTGAGTGGGAGGAAAGTAGAACATGATGAGGTAACTGTACCTGCTCCCTTATTGGAAAGTAGTTCATCATAGAAATCTGTTCCTGTGACTCCTACACCAATTAGTGAGGAAGCTAATGATCATGATCATGTAACTTCAGATCAAGTTACTACCGAACCTCGTAGGTCAACTAGAGTGAGATCCGCACCAGAGTGGTACGGTAATCCTATTCTGGAGGTCATGTTACTTGAACATGACAAACCTCGAACTATGAGGAAGCAATGATGAACCCATATTCCGCGAAATGGTTTGAGGCCATGAAATCTGAGATGGGATCCATGTATGAGAACAAAGTATGGACTTTGATTGACTTGCCCAAATGATCGGCGAGCCATTGAGATTAAATGGATCTTCAAGAGGAAGACGAACGTTGATGGTAGTATTACTATTTACAAAGCTAGAATTGTCGCAAAAGGTCTTCGACAAGTTTAAGGTGTTGACTATGATGAGAGTTTCTCACTCTTATCTATGCTTAAGTCTATCTGAATCATGTTAGCAATTGACGCATTTTATGAAATCTGGCAAATGGATAAACAAAACTGCATTCCTTAATGGATTTATTAAAGAAGAGTTGTATATGATGCAACCAGAAGGTTTTGTCGATCCTAAAGGTGTTAACAAAATGTGCAAGCTCCAGCGATCCATCTATGGACGAGTGCAAGCATCTCGGAGTTGGAATATACGCTTTGATGAGTTGATCAAAGCATGTAGTTTTATACAGACTTGCGGTGAAGACTGTATTTACAAGAAAGTGAGTGGGAGCACTACAACATTTCTGATAAGTATATGTGAATGACATATTGTTGATCGAAATTAATGTAGAATTATTCTGCAAAGCATAAAGGAGTGTTTGAAAGGAGTTTTTGAAAGAAAGACCTCAGTGAAGCCGCTTCCATATTGAGCATCAAGATCTATAGAGATAGATCAAGACGCTTGATAAGTTTTTTCAATGAGTGCATACCTTGACAAGATTTTGAAGTAGTTCAAAATGGAACAGTCAAAGAAAGAGTTCTTGCCTGTGTTACAAGGTGTGAAATTGAGTAAGACTCAAAGCCCGACCACGGTAGAAGATAGAAAGAGAATGAAAGTCATTCCCTATGCCTCAGCCATAGGTTCTACAAAGTATGCCATGCTGTGTACCAGATCTATTGTATACCCTACCACTGAGTTTGGCAAGGGAGTACAATAGTGATCTAGGAGTAGATCACTGGACAGCGGTCGAAATTATCCTTAGTAGAATAAGGATATGTTTCTCGATTACGGAGGTGACAAAAGGTTCATCGTAAAGGGTTACGTCGATGCAAGTTTTTGACACTGATCCAGATGACTCTAAGTCTCAATCTGGACACATATTGAAAGTGGGAGCTATTAGCTAGAGTAGCTCCGTGCACAGCATTGTAGACATAGAATTTACAAAATACTTACGGATCTGAATGTGACAGACCCGTTGACTAAAATTATCTCACAAGAAAAACATGATCACACCTTAGTACTCTTTGGGTGTTAATCACATAGCGATGTGAACTAGATTATTGACTCTAGTAAATCCTTTGGGTGTTGGTCACATGATGATGTGAACTATGGGTGCTTATCACATGGTGATGTGAGTTATTGGTGTTAAATCACATGGCGATGTGAACTAGATTATTGACTCTAGTACAAGTGGGAGACTAAAGGAAATATGCCCTAGAGGAAATAATAAAGTTATTATTTATTTCCTTATTTCATGATAAATGTTTATTATTCATGCTAGAATTGTATTAACCGGAAACATAATACATGTGTGAGTACATAGACAAACAGAGTGTCACTAGTATGCCTCTACTTGACTAGCTCATTGATCAAAGATGGTTATGTTTCCTAGCCATAGACATGAGTTGTCATTTGATTAACGGGGTCACATCATTAGGAGAATGATGTTATTGACTTGACCCATTCCGTTAGCTTATCACTTGATCATTTAGTATGTTGCTATTGCTTTCTTCATGACTTATACATGTTCCTATGACTATGAGATTATGCAACTCCCGTTTACCGAAGGAACACTTTGTGTGCTACCAAACGTCACAACATAACTGGGTGATAATAAAGGTGCTCTACAGGTGTCTCTGAAGGTACTTGTTGGGTTGACATATTTCGAGATTAGGATTTGTCACTCCGATTGTCAGAGAGGTATCTCTGGGCCCTCTCGGTAATGCACATCACTATAAGCCTTGCAAGCATTGTGACTAATGGGTTAATTAGTTGCGAGATGATGTATTACAGAACGAGTAAAGAGACTTGCCAGTAACGAGATTGAACTAGGTATTGAGATACCGACGATCCAATCTCGGGCAAGTAACATACCGGTGACAAAGGGAACAACGTATGTTGTTATGCGGTCTGACTGATAAAGATCTTCGTAGAATATGTGGGATCCAATATGAGCATCCAGGTTCCGCTATTGGTTATTGACCGAAGACGTGTCTCGGTCATGTCTACATAGTTCTCGAACCCGTAGGGTCCGCACGCATAAAGTTTCGATGACGGTTATATTATGAGTTTATGAGTTTGGATGTACCGAAGGTAGTTCGGAGTTCCGGATGAGATCGGGGACATGACGAGGAGTCTCGAAATGGTCGAGACATAAAGATTGATATATTGGACGACTATATTCGGACATCGAAAAGGTTACGAGTGATTCGGGTATTTTTCGGAGTACCGGAGAGTTACAAGAATTCGCCGGGGAGTATATGGGCCTTATTGGGCTTTAGGGGAAAGAGAGAGGAGAGGCTGGGCGCCCCACAAGGCCTAGTCCTAATTGGACTAGGGGGAGGGGCTGCGCCCCCTCCTTCCTTCTCTTCTCTCTCCCCTTTCCTTGACTCGTACTCCTACTACTTGGAAGGGGGGAATCCTACTCCCGGTGGGAGTAGGACTCCTCTTAGGGCGCGCCATAGAGAGGGCCGGCCCTCCCCCTCCTCCACTCCTTTATATACGGGGAGGGGGGCACCCCTTGGAGACACAACAATTGATTTGATCTTTTAGCCGTGTGCGGTGCCCACCTCCACCATATTCCACCTCGATAATACTGTAGCAGTGCTTAGGCGAAGCCCTGCGTCGGTAGAACATCATCATCTTCACCATGCCGTCGTGCTGAGGAAATTCTCCCTCAACACTCGGTTGGATCGGAGTTCGAGGGACGTCATCGGGCTGAACGTGTGCTGAACTCGGTGGTGCCGTGTGTTCGGTACTTGATCGGTCGGATCGTGAAGACGTACGACTACATCAACCGCGTTGTGCTAACGGTTCCGCTTTCGGTCTACGAGGGTACGTGGACAACACTCTCCGCTCTCGTTGCTATGCAACACCATGATCTTGCCTGTGCATAGGAATGTTTTTGAAATTACTACGTACCCCAACAGCAAACATTACTATTTTAACGGACTTTGTTATTCTTGATATTCCCGAGGACGATAGTATGTCTATTATTCTTGGAAGACCCTTTTTGAATACTGCAGGTGCTGTTGTTGATTGCAACAAGGGCAATGTCACTTTTCATGTTAATGGTAATGAGCATACGATACACTTTCCGAGGAAACAACCTCAAGTTTATAGCATCAACTCTATTGGAAAAATTCCATCGATTATATTTGGAGGTTTTGAATTTCCTCTTCCTACTGTTAAGATGAAATATGATATTCTTATTATAGGGGATGTGCATATCCCCGTTGAGGTAACATAGTGTTATTCGAAATTTCTCCAGTTCCATGTTATTCGGAATGAGTTTGTTAACAAGACTTGATCAACCTTGTTAGTGGATTCCTTTTGATGATCATGAGACGGATGAAACTAGAAGGCACAACCTTCTATACCCTCTTTATACTTTTTATTATTTAGTTGAAATAAAGTAAAAATAGAATTTTTCTGTCTGTTTCCTGATTTATCTGTGCAATATAAAAATACACCAAAAATAAAAGTCCTCCAAATGCCATGCAAATTTAAAACGATTTTTTCGGGAATATTTGAGGATTTATGGTGCAAAAATTACATGGTGGGAGCTGCCACTGCCACGAGGTGGTGGCGCGCGCTACCCCAGGCGCCCCGCCTCGTGGGCTCACGGTGGCCCTCCTCCACTTATTCCTGCACCCATCCTCTTCTTCTTCCTCCCACAAACACGAATATCTAGCTCAAACACGAGTTCCATTACGTTGTTGTGATTTTCGATCTCCTTGCTCAAGCACCTCTCACCAAACTGCTTGGGAGATTGTTCCTTGGTATGTGACTCCTCCATTGGTCCAATTAGTTTTTGTTCTAGTGCTTTATTCATTGCAAATTTGTGCTGCCTAGGTGACCATGTTCTTGAGCTTGCATGTCAAATTTATGCGGTTCCAAGTAATTCTAATTCATGATATATCCTCTAGGCACTTGTAGGAGTAGTTGCTATCAATTTTATTGAAGTTGGTCCACTTTTGTCTGAAGTTACTAAAAATTTCAGAAAATTTTCAGAGGAAGCAATATGCTTAGGAAGATGTTCCAAGGTGGTTCCTAAACGAAGCAAGGCCCCAGGCTTGCAATGCGTGATGCTGAGGAGGAACCCCCAAGGGATGCTCCAGTGCGGCCTTGTGAGTGGCCTTCTGAAAATTTTATGGATCGTGCAGGAATCAAAGAAGAATTTAACGCATATTTGCGTAACGCCGATCTTGTGGACTTTGAGGCAGACAAATGCCCACAGTATCGTGATCTCACTAGCTCATTTGTGAGGAGGTTTGAATTTTCATCTTCACGTAATTCTCCTTCAGTCATGTTTGATCTTTATGACAAATCTTATACCATGGACTTAGAGGATTTTACTTTTGCCTGCAAACTTCCACAATGGGGTAGTACTATTGATCCATGTAAATCTGAATTTAGGAACTTTCTTGCTAGTATAATTGTGGG
Organism: Aegilops longissima; assembly: GCA_021605205.1. Taxonomy (NCBI): domain Eukaryota; kingdom Viridiplantae; phylum Streptophyta; class Magnoliopsida; order Poales; family Poaceae; genus Aegilops; species Aegilops longissima. Next base: position 578,610,194 of record CM038676.1, read on the forward strand.
AGAATCTAGAGATGTAACACAAGCTACCATAGGGAGCATTCACTTTCCTGCTATACATTATTTTGCTCTCTTCATAGGTAGATGCATATGTAACATCCCAAATTTTCAATTTGGCATGTTATACATAGGTCATCCATGCATATCATATTTTATTGCATTTTGTTGCCATCCTCGAAATCCTAAGCAACTCAAGGACCCTCGGAGAGAGTTGGGGATTTTCCGATTTTCATATTTGAATTTTATCAAATAATGAAGACGAGGATTTTGGATTTTATTATTTTTGTCTCCGGAAAATATTTCATGTTTAATACTAAATGAGAGGAGATAATATGACTTCTCCAAAAATAATTGAAATATCGGAGGAAAAATGTTAAAATCATTATCTGGATTTTATGTGATTTATTTGGAGTTTTATTTGCCCTAGAGAAAAATTTGCATAACTTAAAAATTGCATTTTAGGGGCCATGAAAAGTTCATCTTGTTCTAAATATTTTATTTAGGCAAAGAAAACTTGTTTTGGCGTTTTTAGATTTTTATTTATTTTTCTAGGATTTTATAAGTTTGGTGAACGTTTAAAAAAGGAATCATACTGGTGGGCCAAAGGCCCGGTGAGCAGGCCGTCCCAACCCGACCCGCCCTTGACCGCTTTGTCTTGGCCTCCGCCGCCACCAGCGCCGGACCGGAGTCCGAGCGGACTCCTCCTCCCGCCGCCTTGCCCCTCCTCAAAGCCACCGCCCGCCCCCTCTAGCCACCACGGCGCCGCCCACCCGGACCCGGGCCCGAGCCCGAGCCTGAGCCCGAATCGCCGCCACCGCCTCCGCGCCGCCCGCCCCTCGCCGAGTCGCCGCCGCCTCTAGCCGCCCTCGCCGCCCCTCGTCGAGCCCCGCCGGAGCCGCCCGCCCCGCCGGACGACCTCGCCGGAGGTAGCCCCTCGACGCCGGTTTTTTTTAGAAAACCCCTTCGGTTTTTTTAGAAAAAACCCTAGCCCGTTTTTTTATATAGATTTGTTTTATTTCTCCGGTTTATTTATTTTGCAAGCGTTCGCTCGTTCGTTCGTTTTTACGAACATGTTCGTCGTTTAGTTTCTGCTAACGAACGTTCGTTTGTTTAGCCGTTCGCCGTTTTCTTTTATCGGATTTATTCCGCGATTATTCCGATCGCGATTTCTAATCCGATGTTCGAATTAGTATAACTTTTCGTTCGTTTATCGGAATCAGGCGATCCAAGCGCCTGAAGTTTCATCTCGAAACCCTCTTTCCGAATAGACAACTTAAACCAGCTTTTGTCTCTGTAAAATTTGACCCTAGTTCAGATTAGTAAACGGATCTTGTTTCTTTCGCCGTTTGAGTTTCGTTGCTCCGTTTGGTTTGATGATTTTTGCGAACCGGAGTTCTTAAGTTGAACTCTCCGGTCAACCTCTTTCAGTTGAAGTTTCATTTGTGCATCTTTGCTTGTTGCTTATGTATGTATTGTTTGCTTGCGTTAGAATTCCCGGAGTGCGAAGCGTGTTACTACGAGTCTCTAGGATTCACGGATCGTCAGCAAGGCAAGTAACACTTTGATCATACCCTTTTCCTGCCCAGTTTTTATGCATTAGTTCAACCCCAAACATTGCATGGTTAGGATGTCATTAATTTGTGGGTTGGGAAGTAGATGATGAGGTAGGAACCTATTGCCCTGTTACTATCAAACACTTGGGAGTTACTTCTACGTTATGCTTATATTGCCATGCTATGCTCGTAGACGTGGTTTGGGTTTGAGAGATATTCACAACAGATGTGAGATTGTTAATTAATGGTTTACTTTAAGGTGGCAACTTAAATACACATCTGGGTGGATTGAGGCACCTGGGGAACCCAGTGTTGTCTGTTTTTTTTTGGATCCCGGGGTACCCGTGTGATCTTCCTATGGACCGCCACCCAGGCTCAAAGGGAACTGAGATTATTCATGCTAGAAACTTCCGTGTGCAGCCACAAGCTATTATGGCTCTAGCATAGTTGAGTAAGTTACGTGAAGCTCTCGAAGAGGTAGATCAGCAGGTAGTGGGTTTTGTAGGTTTGGTATGGTCTATCTGGAGTAGAGAGTTAATGTTTCCGAAAGACTGTGTCTCGGTCATTCGTTTCTCAAACACCATGTAGTGCGAGAAATCAACGGAGGCGATCGAGTCTTGTGGGGAAAAGTCATAAACCTCTCAGAGTGTACAATCTAATCATGGTTAGCCGTGTCCCCGGTTATGGACACTTCTGAGTATCTAGTACTTGAGTATTCACATGTATCTCATCACTCTAAATTAATATTGTTGGGTTGTTAATTACTTTAATTGGGATTGAGTTGGGGTTATACCTTCTCAATGATGTTTCAACCACCATGATAGTTAAATTAAAATTTTATTCCTTTGATGTAGGGAAAAATTGGCTTTTCGCGAAACTGTAACCGTAGAGCTTTCCACCAGCCAAACTTGCATGTAGTGTTAGCTTTATTCTATTATTGCTCTATTTGTGTTACATTGCCAACATATTCCATGTGCTGACCCGTTCTCGGGCTGCAACATATTATGTTGCAGACTTTTCAGACGAGGAGTAAGGTTCGATAGGTCGTTGCCGTGCAGCTCAGCTATGCCGTTGGAGTTGATGGACTCACTTTATCTTCCAAGCCTTCCGCTGTTATCGCATTAGATGGCCTTAAGCCATATTATTGTAATAAGTTCTCTTTTGGAGACATTCGATGTAATAAGTGTGTGATTGCTACTCTGTTATAAATCCTTCGAGTACTGTGTGTGTTAGCATTACCGATCCAGGGATGTCACGGAAACACAGAGACTTGACCATCTGAGGTCGGGTCGCTACAAGATGGTATCAGAGCACACGCTGAGTGTAGGAAACGACCACTAAGATAAAACCATAGGTCACTCCTCTCTACTCATTTCTGACTCCTCTCCATTTTTCCACTCTTTAGGATGACGGAGATGAAGTACAAGTTTGCACAACCGGATGAAGACACACCTTTTGGACGCCACTTGAAGGAAGTCACTAGGTACCTGAATATTGGAATACCAAGCTTCACCGGGACGTACAACGCCACCTTACCAGAAGAAGAGTGCTGGAAGATTCAAGCTCTAGTTCCCGGAAGGACGTTTGCGCCAAGGACGGAGTCCATAGTGTGTGTTTTCAATGCACCAACATGGAGTTTGGGAAAGAGTATGGCAGCTCACATTTCCATGGGACGCATTGGAGAAGTCTACAACAGGGAGCTTAAAGACACCATATATCAAATATGTGGGCGCCGAGACGAGCAATGGGAAGTAATCAGCACCAAGAAGGATAGATCCATTGCAGCTTACATCCAGGAGCTAAACCAGCACATTCGATGTCAAGAGAACCAGATGTGCGCAGACATGATGGATTTGAAGAAGGCGAAAACTAGGATCATCGAGCTGGAGGAAGAACTCAAGTTTACACGCGATGGATATGAGGAAGAAATCAAGACCCTACTGGAGAAGAATGACGACCTAGTCAAGAAGATCGGAGTCTTCATGGGAGGACCAGCACCGAAAGAAGAGGAAGAAGATCCCACTTGTCCGGACAACTACATCATCATCGACGACACCGACTCTGATCCAAGTGATGATGACTATGAAGACGAAGCTGGAGCAGACATCATGGAGTCTTCCACCGATCAAAGTTTCTAGATGACCACCATATAATAGTAGTATTCCCCCTTGTAACTAGTAGTAGTTGAGCACTTATGCGATAGTCCTAGAGCGTCTTGTATGCCCTGCTTGATTGAATGAATGTCTGTGTTTGCCTCATGTGCATATGGGTAGTGTTTTCTCGCTAGACCTCTTTCTATTCTAATCTCTTCCATCTAAACCCTCAGATGCCTCCGAGACGTGACCCCGGTTTTGTTCTCCCACCGGAGCTCACCCAGTTGATCCAACAGCAGAATGCCTTGATGCAATTGCTAGTTCAGAACCAGGGTAATGCCAACAACAACAACAACCCGCCGCCAGTGGACAACTTAGCCCGTTTTCTGAGGTTACAACCGCCGGTGTTTTCCAGTAGCATCAAGCCAATAGTTGCTGATGATTGGCTACGCCGTATTGGAAGGGAGTTAACCACCGCAGGATGCACGGATGCTGAGAAGGTGCGCTTTGCCGCACATCAATTGGATGGACCAGCAACCGCATGGTGGGAGAATTACACGGCTACTTTTCCTATAGCCAATGTCACTTAGGACCAGTTCCAACAAGCTTTTCGCACTGCCCATGTTTCAACTGGAGCCATGCAGATAAAGAATCGTGAGTTTCGCAACTTACGCTAGGGGAACCGTACTGTGGCCCAGTACGTAGATGAGTTTAGCAAGTTATCACGCTATGCCCCTGATGATGTGGCCACAGATGCCGCGAAGCAAGAGAAGTTTATGGAAGGGCTGAATGATGAGATGAGTATGCAGTTGATGGTGGCAACCTTCAACAACTACCAGGAGTTGGTAGATAAGGCCCTAATGATTGAAGGGAAGCAGCAGCAAATTGAGAGTCGTAAGAGGAAATATGGACAAGGGAAGTACAACTCAGGAGCTCACCAGAAGCCCCGCTTAAACCCGAACTCGGGAGGACTTGTCCATAACCATGGAGGACATAACCATACTGGAGGAGGATCGCATAATCAAACTGGTGCGAAAAATGGGAATGGGAATGGGGCCAACAATAATCAGAATCGCTCTAACCCATCTACACCCGCCAAGAGGGACTTAAGCCAAATTATTTGCTTTATGTGCGGGAAGACAGGGCACTATGCCAATGACTGCCCTGAAGGAAAGAATGGAAAACGGAAATGGGAGCGCTGGGAAGAAGCCCAATCCATTCAACGAAGGACAAGTGAACCACGTTAACGTGGAGGAAGTTGAAGAGAAGCCGGACGCGGTAATAGGTAAGTTTTTGGTTCAGTCATTTACCGCTATTGTTCTTTTCGATACGGGTGCATCGCATTCATACATATCAAGGGATTTGTGGATAAGTTTAAGTTACCGACCCAAACCCTTAGGACCCCTCTTTTAGTGAGCTCGCCTGGAGCAGAGTACATGGCTAGCAGATGGTGCACCCAGATACCCCTAATCATTGGCACGCATGTTTTTCCGTCTGACCTAATTATCTTGGAGTCGCAAGGATTGGATGTGATATTAGGTATGGACTGGATGTCAAAGTATGGAGGAAGTATTGATTGTGCTAGTAAGTCAATTTATCTTACCATCCCAGAGGGAAAAAGGATTAAGTATGTATCTAGGCATGTGCCTAGGAGGAGCCAAGTGAATGCCCTCACGGGAGTTGTATAGGAGGAAGTACCTATAGTAAAGGATTATCCGGATGTTTTTCCAGAGGAGTTACCAGGCATGCCACCGGATCGAGACATCGAGTTTCTGATAGAACTATTGCCAGGTACAGGGCCAATATCAAAGAGACCCTACCGGATGCCCGCAAATGATCTAGAGGAAATTAAGAAGCAGATCAAGGAGTTATTGGAGAAAGGTTACATTCGTAGAAGTTCATCACCTTGGGGAGCCCCAGTACTTTTGGTTGAGAAGAAGGATAAATCCCTAAGGATGGTTGTTGATTACCGAGCTCTGAATGAAGTAACGATAAAGAACAAGTATCCATTACCTATGATTAATGATCCGTTTGATCAGTTGCAAGGAGCTAAGGTGTTTTCGAAGATTGATCTACGATCAGGATACCATCAGTTGAAGATCCGAGAGAAGGATATACCAAAGACAGCATTTACCACACGGTATGGATTATATGAGTATACGGTCATGTCATTTGGACTGACTAACGCCCCTGCCTATTTCATGAGTATGATGAACAAAGTGTTCCTGGAGTATTTGGACAAGTTTGTGGTGTTTATTGATGATATTATGGTTTACTCGAAGAACGAAGAGGAGCACGCGGAACACCTACGTTTGGTTCTCGAGAAACTCAGGGAACACCAGTTATACGCCAAATTCAGCAAGTGCGAGTTTTGGTTGAAGGAAGTTGGATTTCTTGGGCATGTTATATCAGGAGAGGGTATAGCAGTAGATCCCCGTAAGATTCAGTCAGTCACTGAATGGTTGGCACCCACTTCAGTCGGCGAGATTCGCAGTTTCCTTGGACTGGCAGGATATTATCGGAGATTCATTGAGAATTTTTCCAAACTTGCCAAGCCAATGACTGAATTGCTGAAGAAGAATACTAAGTTTAAATGGACAGAAGATTGCGAAGAAAGTTTTCAGGAGTTAAAGAAACGGTTGACTACAGCCTCAGTGCTCACATTGCCAGATATACATAAGGAGTTTCAAGTGTATTGTGACGCCTCTCGCTTGGGACTTGGATGTGTTCTTATGTAGGACGGAAAAGTTGTTTCGTATGCCTCACGACAGCTAAAGCCACATGAGTTGAACTATGCCACGCATGATTTGGAGTTAGCAGCTGTAGTGCATGCGCTGAAGACTCGGAGACACTATCTCATTGGAAACCATTGTGATGTGTACACGGATCATAAAAGTTTGAAGTACATTTTCACACAGAAGGAGTTAAACCTCAGACAGAGGAGGTGGCTGGAACTCATAAAGGATTACGACATGAAGCTACACTATCATCCAGGAAAGGCCAACGTCGTAGCAGACGCTTTGAGTCGGAAGAGTTATGCCAATATCCTTGAAAGTAGAGGACTGCCAAAGGATTTAGCAGAGGATATTATGGAACTTCGGTTGGAGATTGTTCCAAGAGAATTTCTTGCAACAATGGAGGTTCAGTCGACGTTATTGAACAAGATTCGAGAAGCTCAGAAGCAGGATAAAGAGATTGTTGAGATAAAAGAGAAGATGGGCAAAGGAAAAGCCAAAGGTTTTCGCGAGGATGAGCACGATACCTTGTGGTTTGAGGACCGGATTTATGTGCCCAACAATTCGGAGATCAGGAAGTTAATACTTCAAGAGGCCCATGACTCACCATACTCGATTCACCCCGGAAACACCAAGATGTATTTGGACCTGAAGGAACGTTTCTGGTGGACTGGTATGAAGAAGGATATTGCCGAGTATGTAGCCGTTTGTGATGTATGTCAGAGAGTGAAGGCAGATGTAACATCCCAAATTTCCTATTTGGAATGTTTTACAACTATAGCTAAGCATCCTATGCATCCTGTTTGAATTTGAATGCCATTTGGAGTTTCAGAGAAATTTTGAGTTTTGAATTTGAATTCAAACTTTGGCAAGTGGGAAACATTTCAAAAAAACTAAGCCTGATAAATACTTGATCAAAAGTATGAGAGGAGCAAACATGACACTCCAAAAAATATCAGAAGAAAACTTTGCCAAAAGTTTTGGATTCAAATCTGAATTTTATTTGAATTTGAAAAAATGGATTTTATAAAGTTTGGATTTTGCCTTTGGAAAAATGTTCAAATGAAAGGAATACTCCCTGATCATTTTGGTATATATATACCCTATATAAAATATTTATAGTTATTGTTTTATTTCTGTTTTGTTTTAATAAAAAATAAATTTAAAAAGATAAAACCCCTCTGGCTTGGCCGAGCCCTAACTTGCCCACCGTAAACCCCCCCCCAGGCCCGGCCCGGCCCACCCAGCCTGGCCAGCCAGCCTCCCAGCGCCCGAATCGCTCTGTGGCCGATCGCCCTTCGCCTCGCCTCTCTCTCTCTCTCCATGAGGCCCACCCCATCTTCTTCCCCCACGCCACGCCGTCGCCGCATGGATCGCCGGATCGAAGGATCCGGGATCCCGATCGCCTCGATCGCCCCGAAGCCGTCCGAGGCCCCTGGCTATAAAGCCAGCGCCCCGCACCCCATTCCCCCCTAGCCCTCGCTGAACCCCTCTCCCTCCCGTTCGAGCTCACCAGGAGACCCGAGGCTCCATGCCGCCAAAGTCGTCGCCGTCGCCGCCCCTAGGCCACCCCGACCACCCCGACCCCACCAAACCCTTCCCGAGCTCCCCAAGACCCATGACGGCTACTTCCCGACCTCATGGCCTTGAGCCCTCGCCGACTCTCCGCCGCCGCCGCCGTCGTCGGTCTCCGGTGAGTCGCTGAAACTCCTCCCGTCTCGATCCCAATGGACGGCTAGGATTAGACCCGAAGAATACGTTTTATAAAAAGACCGGCCCGGTTCTTTCGGTTTAGATTAGTTAGGGTTTATTTTTATTAGGCGGTCCGTTTAGTTTAACCCTAGGGCCCTTTAGGCTATATTACGCTCAGTATACGATTTAGGCCCATTAGGCCTTTTCTTTTATTTCTGTTTTTCTGTTTTAACAGAATAGTTTCTGTTTTGAAAAATTCATATCTTTTATTCTGTTTATTATTTTTAGGTGATTCTTTTTTGTTGGTTTGCAAATTTTATGTAGTTTCTGTAGAATATATATTTAGCTATGTTAAAATTAATTAAATTTGCTTTAATTTAGTTTTAGCCAGAATAGTAAATCTGCTATAACTTGAGTTAGAAAAATTATTTTGGATGATTCTTTTTGTCCCAACTTTATTTTGACATTGCCAAACCATAGAAATTAATTTGGGTATTTTAGGATTAATAAATAATTAGTTTTAAGCAGAATCATATTAATCCTAATTAATTAACTAGCTCCTGTTTTCCTAATGTTTTAATTAGTAAATAAATTTATTTTTAACTTGTGATTGATTATTCTAGGATAGTTTCTGTCACTCTAGTAGATGAACTTTTATTTATAATTAATAAAAGTTTTATTTTATTTTTCTTAATAGAAATTTGATTTGGCCTAATAGGAGTTTTATAATAGCTTTTAAATTAATTCTTTTTGCTCCTAGTTGCTTAGTAAATTCTTTTCTGTTAAGTTAACCTAAAACCATGATTAGGTTATGTTAGAAAAATTTTATTATATAAAACTACTTTTAGTTGTTGTTTGAAGTAGGAAAAACTTTGAATGGGTTTTCTTTGAGTTTTCCGCTTTGGATTTTGATTTGGTTGTTTTGGTGTGTTATGTTACTTTGTTATGCTATTGTGTTATGTGATCCTATTGCTTTATGCTTATTGTGTTTATTGTTTGTCTCGGTAGAGTTTCCGGAGTGCGAAGCTTGCTACTACGACTCTTTAGCTTACGAGGATCATCAGCAAGGCAAGTTTTGATCATGTTATTTCTATACCTATGTTTTGTGCATTAGAATTGTCACCACCTCACCATGCATGCAGTAGTTGAAATTTTGAAGTCATTAAACTTGAGTAGTATCATGTGGTAGGATGAACCAATCCCCTTGTTATCATGACCCCGGGACGAAGTAGTTACTTTGCTATGCTCATAGACGGGTTTTGGGTTGAGTGAAATTCATAAGCAAGATGTGAGAGTCAATGATGATGACAACCCCATGAACTACAATGAGCAGATGGACTTGGAAATTCACTCTTTGGGTGGAGGGCGGTTGACGGGCACCTGGAGAACCAGTGGTGGCGGGATGCATGGAGAAGTGCCATGACATCTTGCGGAAAGCTTCACCCAGCCACGAAGAGAAGGATGGATGCCCCATGACGGAAGCTTACTGTGCAGCCGCAAGCCATTATGGGCTCTGGCTGGGTTGACCCTAGTAGTGACGCTGGCTGGGCGGTACTACGAGATGTAGAAGAACGGTAGGATTGGATGGGTACGGCAGTAGCGGAAGAACTCTTTGGAAGACCTGTTTCATTCGTCCGTCTTCAAACACCATGAAGTGCGAAGACTTTAAAGGAGGAATGATTCTTGCGGGAAAGTCGCAACCCTCTGCAGAGTTAAAGATCTAATCGATTAGCCGTGTCCCGATTCACGGACATTTGAGCCTCTGGAAATTGGAAGTATTCGGATATCTCAACACTAAAACTAATAAATTAATTTGAGGGGATTATGACTTAATAATTTGGGAGCGAGATATTGGTTGGCGGAACCATCTCAATAACTACCAACAATTGTAGTAATTTGCAAGCAAGTCCTTTGTAGTAGGGAAAAATTTGCTTTTCGCAAAATGATGAAACTTAGAGCCCCACACCAAAATGCATATAGTGTTAGTAACTTTTTGTTGTTATTCTTCATGACTTGCCAGCTTATTCAAAAAGCTGACCTACATGGCTGCAACGTCTTATGTGGCGGAGGTATATTCGATCAGAGTGAGGCTACGCTCGCGCTTGGCGATTGCCCTTTGGAGTCGGATGGACTCGCTTTACTTGACGCTTCCGCAGCATTAGTAGTTTATTTCTCATGAGTTGGCCTTGAGCGAATTTATTCCATTGTAATAAAGACTCTATATGAGAATCGTGTAATAATATTCAGGTGTGATTGAACTTTGATTACTTTATCGATGTCTTTGTGAGTACCGGCATGATCTTGGGATGAATGCAGACCACGGAGACTTGACCGATTTTGGGTCAGGTCGCTCTGAGAGATGGTATCGAAAGCACACGCTGACCGTAGGATCGTAACCCCTAGGATCGGAAAGCCATAAGCAGAGACCATTTACTTTAAATCCTTTTCATTCCGTAATTCTCCCTGTTCAATTCGACTCTTCTCCTATTTTCAACATTCTAGATGGCCGTCGAGTTCACCCCAGTTTGCTACGGAGTTTTGCCAGCCCGATGAGGCGATGCCCCGGAAGGAAGCTGGTCCAGATGGTGAAGCAGCTGAAGATTGCTCGCCCTCGATCACCGGAAGCCAACCAATGCACTTCCGAGCGGACACCGCTTCTGGATTGAAGTGCATATCCTGGGAGAACCTTCGGAGGGCACACGGAGCCTATTGACTTTGAGTTCACCGAGTTCAACTGGATCATCGGAAGGGGCGTGGCGATCTATCGAGCACTTGGACATCTCCGAGAGGAGTCTGGGCGAGCTCGATCACTCAGACCTCGCCATGGTTTCTCGCAGGGCAAGGAATGGAGATATCATCCGTACCGTGGAGGGCGATTCCACTCTCTCTTACATCCGGGACTTGGAGTGTCTTCTCGTGAAAGCGGAGATTCAGACTCGCCGTAACTTCGAAGACACACGGAAGCTTTGTTCCGTGAACTGGGCTGGAGGAGAAGGCACGCAGACTTCCTTGGCCATGAGGAAGAAATCACGGACTTCATAGAGACGATCGGCGACACGAAGATGAAGCTTGCTGCAATAGAGGAAAAGATGGACTTGGGAGAGGACCTTTATCCGAGTGGAGATGAAGGACCCTCGTGAGCAATGATCAGGATTTTGAAGGAGTACCCTTGAAGGAAGCCACAAGAGGAGGCGCCAGCGATGAAGACTTTTAGTCGACCACCATGTTATCTTTTACTTTTTAAATCGATCAGTTAGGCCGATATTTCCCTTCGTTTAGTCATGAGCTTTTGTAATCGATTTTGAACCATGTTTGAGTGGAATGAATAAATGATTGGTGTGTTATGATTGTGCATTCATATGGGTAGTGTTAATTCTCATAGACCATTGTTCTATTCTAATTTTCTCATCCACTCCAAAACACGGATGCCTCCGAGGCGTGACCTTTGGTTTCCCGCCGAGCTCACCCACTGCTCCAAAGCAGAGAATGCCCGATGCAGCTACTTATTCAGAATCGAACAACAACGCCAACAATCCACCGCGACCACCCCCTGTGGACAACTTGACTCGATTTCTGAGGTTGAATCCGCCAGTGTTCTCTAGTAGCACTGAGCCGATTGTTGCTGATGATTGGCTCCGCAAAGTCGGGAGAGAGCTAATCACTGTTGGATGCACTGATGCTGAGAAGGTGCGCTTTGCCGCGCACCAACTTGATGGACCTGCAACTTCTTGGTGGGAGAATTACACCGCCACTTTTCCCATTGGTGCCATCACATGGGATCAATTCCAGCAGGCCTTCCGCACCGCTCATGTCTCAGCTGGGGCCATGAGTCTGAAGAAGCGTGAGTTTCGCAACTTACGCCAGGGGAACCGTACTGTGGCAATGTACGTGGATGAATTCAGCAAGCTCGCACGCTATGCCCCTGATGATGTGGCCACAGATGCCGCAAAGCAGGAGAAGTTCCTTGAGGGACTCAATGATGAACTGAGCATGCAGCTTATTGTGGCTACCTTCAACAACTACCAGGAGCTGGTAGACAAGGCCACCATTCTTGAAGGCAAGCAGCAGCAGATAGAAAGCCGCAAGCGGAAGTACAGCCAGGGGAAGCACAACTCGGGAGCTCAGCAGAAGCCCCGCAATGCACCATACTCAGGAGGGCACACCCATCATAACCATGGAGGTCATAACCATGGAGGAAATGGGAACAACCGCAGCCAGGACAACAAGTCAGGCCATGGCAATGGCAATGGAAATGGTAATGGAAATCAGCACCGTTCTGCCACGGCTCCGAAGGATCTGAGCCACATCACCTGCTTCAAGTGCCAGAAGACAGGGCACTACGCCACCGACTGCTCGGAGGCCAAGCAGAGGAATGGAAATGGCAATGGAGGCTCAGCGAAGAAGCCCAATCCGTTCCCTCGTGCTCGGGTGAACCACATCGGCGTGGAGGGCGTCTATGATCAACCGGAACAACGTGGTTGGTAAGTTTTATTGAATTCCGTTCAGTTTTGGTTCTCTTTGATTACGGTGCAACGCATTCATTCATATCAAGGGTAGTTGTGGAAAAACGGGTTGCCCACTAAAACCCTTAGAAGCCCCCTTGGCGTCGGTTCCGTGAGGAGGAGAAATGATGGCAGGCTTAGGCTGTCATGCAACCCTCAACATCGGGAACCATAAATTTCCGCAGACCTCATAGTGTTGGAAACCCGGACCTTGGATGTAATCCTAGGCATGGATTGGTTGTCAAAGTTCGAAGGAAACATAGGCTGTGCCCGAAGTCTATTTTGCTCACCACCCGGAGCGAAGAGGATCAAGTATGTAGCCAGCACAGCCGGATGAAGAATCGGTGCATTCCCTCACGGGAGTTGTTCGGGAGGAAGTGCCCGTGGTGCAAGAATTTCCGATGTGTTTAGGAGGAATTACCAGAATGCCACCGGACGGGGACATTGAATTTCTGATCGAGTTATTGCGGCACAGCCCCAATATCCAAGAGACCTTATCGGATGCCACGAATGAGTTGAAAGAGATCAAGGATCAAATAAATGAGTTATTGGAGAAAGGATATATTCGCCAAGCTCATCACCTTGGGGAGCCCAGTTCTTTTGGTAGAGAAGAAGGATGGAAGCTTGAGGATGGTTGTGGATTATCGATGCGTTGAGCGAAGTAACCATCAAGAACAAGTACCCTCTACCGATGATTAATGATCTGTTTGATCAGCTAGTTGGAGCCAAGGTATTCTCTAAGATCGATCTTGATCGGGTATCATCAGTTGAAGATCCGTGAAAAGGATATACCCAAAACAGCATTCACTACCAGGTATGGTTTATATGAGTATACCGTCATGTCATTTGGATTGACTAATGCTCCTGCGTACTTCATGAACTTGATGAACAAGGTATTTATGGAATATCTGGACAAGTTTGTCGTGGTGTTCATCGATGATATATTGATTTTCTCCAAGAGCGAGGAAGAGCATAAGGAACATTTGCGTCTAGTTCTGGAGAAACTTCGAGAACATCAGTTGTATGCCAAGTTCAGCAAATGTGAATTTTGGCTGAAGGAAGTTGGATTCCTCGGACATGTTATTTCAGGAGAAGGAATAGCAGTTGATCCCGCCAAGGTTGAATCCGTCACCTATTGGCAGTCACCCACCTCAGTCAAGGAGATCCGCAGTTTTCTCGGACTCGCAGGATATTATCGGAGGTTCATTGAGAACTTCGAAGATTGCCAAGCCCATGGTGAGCTGTTGAAGAAGGAAGCCAAGTATGTTTGGACGAGGAATGTGAAGCCAGTTTTCAGGAATTGAAGAAGCGGTTGGTCACAGCCCAAGTGTTGATTTTGCGGACATACACAAGGAATACCAGGTTTATTGTGGCGCTTCTCGTCAAGGACTCGAGGAGTCTTGATGCAGGAAGGAAAAGTTGTAGCTTATGCCTCCAGACAGCTACGACCTCATGAGATGAATTATGCCACGCATGATTTGGAGTTAGCAGCCGTAGTGCATGCACTCAAGACCTGGAGACATTTCCTCATCGGAAATCGTTGTGATGTTTACACAGATCACAAGAGCTTGAAGTATATTTTCACGCAGAAGGAATTGAACCTCAGGCAGAGGAGATGGCTAGAGTTGATAAAGGACTATGACATGAGATTGCATTACCACCCCGGTAAGGCTAATGTTGTAGCGGATGCTTTGAGCCGTAAAAGTTATGTGAACACTCTTACAGCAGGAGGATTACCCCAGGAGTTAGTCGATGACCTCAGAGATCTCCGACTGGAGATAGTTCCGAGAGGATTTGTTGCAACTCTGGAAGTTCAGTCCACTTTGGCCGAAAGGATTCGTGAAGCCCAGAAGTCGGACAAGGAAATTGATGAGATAAAGCAAAAGATGGATGAAGGAAAAGCTAAAGGATTCCGTAAGGATGAACACGGAACTATATGGTTCGAGGATCGTATTTATGTGCCCAATGATCCCGAACTCAGGAAGCTAATTCTTCAGGAGGCTCATGATTCACCGTACTCGATTCACCCCGGCAACACCAAGATGTACTTGGATTTGAAGCAAAGTTTCTGGTGGACAGGTATGAAGAAGGACATTGCCGAGTACGTGGCAGTATGCGATGTTTGTCAACGAGTAAAGGCAGAACATCAGAAGCCAGCAGGGTTACTTCAACCTTTGCCGATTCTCGATTGGAAATGGGAGAAACTTGGAATGGATTTCATCACAGGATTACCCAGGACACGTTCAGGTTATGATTCTATCTGGGTAGTGGTTGATCGTTTGACCAAGGTAGCTCACTTCATTCCCGTGAAGACTACCTATACCAGTGCTAAGTTGGCCAAGATATACATGACCAGGATCGTATGTCTGCATGGAGTTCGAGGAAAATCGTGTCGATAGAGGAACGCAGTTTACCTCAAAGTTTTGGAAGCGATTGCATGAAACTTTGGAGTGCGAGGCTGGAATTGAGACAACTTTTCATCCATGAGACAGATGGACGGACCGAGAGAGTCAACCAGATTACGGAGGACATGTTGAGAGCTTGTGTGCTAGACTATGGGTCTAGCTGGGATGATAATTTGCCGTGACGCAGAGTTCTCATACAACAACAGTTATCAATCTAGTCGAAGATGGCCCCTTCGAAGCTCTATACGGAAGGAGGTGCAGAACACCATTCTGTGGGATAGTGTTGGAGATCGATCACTTTTGGTTCCGATCTTATCAAGGATTCAAGAGAAAGTCAAGCTGATTGAGACAGGCTCAAGATAGCACAGTCGAGACAGAAGAGTTATGCCGACAGTAAGCGCAAGGAAGTGACTTGCGAAGTGGGAGACCGAGCATATCTTCATGTGTCTCCACTTCGTGGAATCAAGAGGTTTGGTGTCAAGGGAAAGTTAGCACCTCGATCCATTGGCCCCTACAAAATCCTCGAACGTCGTGGAGAAGTTGCATACAAGTTGGAATTGCCGGAAGGATTGTCCGGAGTTCATGATGTCTTCCATGTTTCTCAGCTAAAGAAGTGTCATGCCGACATGGCCGATGTTCCGTTGAGAGACACAGTGCCCCTAGAGGCCATACAGCTTGACAGTGATCTGACTTACAAGGAGAAACCCGTCCGAATTCTCGAGACTGCAAGCAGAGTCACCCGCAGCAAGGTCATCAAGTTTTGCAAGGTCTTTGTGGAGTCACCACACCGAGGAAGAAGCCACTGGGGGCCAAGAAGACCTTCTTGAGATCACCCGCACCTATTGCTAGCCAACCCGAATCTCGAGGGCTAGATTCATCTTAAGGTGGTAGGTTTGTAACATCCCAAATTTCCTATTTGGAATGTTTTACAACTATAGCTAAGCATCCTATGCATCCTGTTTGAATTTGAATGCCATTTGGAGTTTCAGAGAAATTTTGAGTTTTGAATTTGAATTCAAACTTTGGCAAGTGGGAAACATTTCAAAAAAACTAAGCCTGATAAATACTTGATCAAAAGTATGAGAGGAGCAAACATGACACTCCAAAAAAATATCAGAAGAAAACTTTGCCAAAAGTTTTGGATTCAAATCTGAATTTTATTTGAATTTGAAAAAAATGGATTTTTATAAAGTTTGGATTTTGCCTTTGGAAAAATGTTCAAATGAAAGGGAATATTCCCCTGATCATTTTGGTATATATATACCCTATATAAAATATTTATAGTTATTGTTTTATTTCTGTTTTTGTTTTAATAAATAAATAAATTTTAAAAAGATAAAACCCCCTCTGGCGCCAGCCAGGCCCCCCAGCCAGCGTAAACCCCCCACCACTGCCCAGTGACCTGCCCACCAGCCCCAGGCCAGCCTCCCAGCGCCCGAATCGCTCTCTGCGCGATCGCCCTTCGCCTCGCCTCTCTCTCTCTCTCGATCATGGGCCCACCCCATCTTCTTCCCCGCCCCACGCCACGCCGTCGCGCTGCTGGATCGCCGGATCCCGAAGGATCCGGGATCCCGATCGCCCCCGATCGCCCCCCGAAGCCGTCCGAGGCCCCTGGCTATAAAAGCCGACGCCCCCGCACCCCATTCCCCCCCTAGCCCTCGCCGGAACCCCCTCTCCCTCCCTTTCGAGCTCACCGGAGATCCGAGGCTCCGCCGCCGCCAAAGTCATCGCCGTCGCCGCCCTAGGCCACCCCGACCACCCCCGACCCCACCAAACCCTTCCCCGAGCTCCCCCGCACCCGCACGGCTACTTCCCCGACCTCGCCGACGCCCGGAGCCCTCACCGCACTCTCGCCGCCGCCGCTGCCGTCGTCGGACTCCGGTAGGTCGCCGGAAACTCCCTCCCCCGTCCGATCCCAATGGACGGCTAGGATTAGACCCGAAGAATACGTTTTATAAAAAGACCGGCCCGGTTCTTTCCGGTTTAGATTAGTTAGGGTTTATTTTTATTAGGCCGGTCCGTTTAGTTTAACCCTAGGGCCCTTTAGGCTATATTACGCTCAGGGCACAGTTTAGGCCCATTAGGCCTTTTTCTTTTATTTCTGTTTTTCTGTTTTAACAGAATAGTTTCTGTTTTGAAAAATTCATATCTTTTATTCTGTTTATTATTTTTAGGTGATTCTTTTTTTGTTGGTTTGCAAATTTTATGTAGTTTCTGTAGAATATATATTTAGCTACGTTAAAATTAATTAAAATTGCTTTAATTTAGTTTTAGCCAGAATAGTAAATCTGCTATAACTTGAGTTAGAAAAATTATTTTGGATGATTCTTTTTGTCCCAACTTTATTTTGACATTGCCAAACCATAGAAATTAATTTGGGTATTTTAGGATTAATAAATAATTAGTTTTAAGCAGAATCTTATTAATCCTAATTAATTAACTAGCTCCTATTTTCCTAATGTTTTAATTAGTAAATAAATTTATTTTTAACTTGTGATTGATTATTCTAGGATAGTTTCTGTCACTCTAGTAGATGAACTTTTATTTATAATTAATAAAAGTTTTATTCTATTTTTCTTAATAGAAATTTGATTTGGCCTAATAGCAGTTTTATAATAGCTTTTAAATTAATTCTTTTTGCTCCTAGTTGCTTAGTAAATTCTTTTCTGTTAAGTTAACCTAAAACCATGATTAGGTTATGTTAGAAAAATTTATTATATAAAACTACTTTTAGTTGTTATTTGAAGTAGGAAAAACTTTGAATGGGTTTTCTTTGAGTTTTCCCCTTTGGATTTTGATTTGGTTGTTTTGGTGTGTTATGTTACTTTGTTATGCTATTGTGTTATGTGATCCTATTGCTTTATGCATATTGTGTTTATTGTTTGTCTCGGTAGAGTTTCCGGAGTGCGAAGCTTGCTACTACGACTCTTTAGCTTACGAGGATCATCAGCAAGGCAAGTTTTGATCATGTTATTTCTATACCTATGTTTTGTGCATTAGAATTGTCACCACCTCACCATGCATGCAGTAGTTGAAATTTTGAAGTCATTAAACTTGAGTAGTATCATGTGGTAGGATGAACCAATCCCCTTGTTATCATGACCCCGGGACGAAGTAGTTACTTTGCTATGCTCGAGAGCGGGTTTTGGGTTGAGTGAAATTCATAAGCAAGATGTGAGAGTCAATGATGATGACAACCCCATGAACTACAATGAACAAGATGGACTTGGAAATTCACTCTTTGGGTGGAGGGCGGTTGACGGGCACCTGGAGAACCCAGTGGTGGCGGGATGCATGGAGAAGTGCCATGACATCTTGCGGAAAGCTTCACCCAGCCACGAAGAGAAGGATGGATGCCCCATGACCGGAAGCTTACCTGTGCAGCCGCAAGCCATTATGGGCTCTGGCTGGGTTGACCCTAGTAGTGACGCTGGCTGGACGGTACTACGAGATGTAGAAGAACGGTAGGATTGGATGGGTACCGACGGTAGCGGAAGAACTCTTTGGAAGACCCTGTTTCATTCGTCCGTCTTCAAACACCATGAAGTGCGAAGACTTTAAAGGAGGAATGATTCTTGCGGGAAAGTCGCAACCCTCTGCAGAGTTAAAGATCTAATCGATTAGCCGTGTCCCCGGTTACGGACATTTGAGCCTCTGGAAATTGGAAGTATTCGGATATCTCAACACTAAAACTAATAAATTAATTTGAGGGGATTATGACTTAATAATTTGGGAACGAGATATTGGTTGGCGGAACCATCTCAATAACTACCAACAATTGTAGTAATTTGCAAGCAAGTCCACTGTAGTAGGGAAAAATTTGCTTTTCGCAAAATGATGAAACTTAGAGCCCCACAGCCAAAATGCATATAGTGTTAGTAACTTTTTTGTTGTTATTCTTCATGACTTGCCATCTTATTCAAAAAGCTGACCTACATGGCTGCAACGTCTTATGTTGCAGAGGTATATTCCGATCAGGAGTGAGGCTACGCTCCGCCTTGGCGATTGCCCTTTGAGTCGGATGGACTCGCTTTACTTGACGCTTCCGCAGCATTAGTAGTTTATTTCTCATGAGTTGGCCTTGAGCCGAATTTATTCCATTGTAATAAAGACTCTATATGAGAATCGTGTAATAATATTCAGGTGTGATTGAACTTTGATTACTTTATCGATGTACTGTGAGTACCAGCATGATCTTGGGATGGTACAGACACAGAGACTTGACCGATTTTGGGTCAGGTCGCTACAGCAGAGCATCAAAAGCCAGCAGGATTATTACAGCCTATGCCAATACCCGAATCGAAGTGGGACAAACTTGGCATGGAATTTATCACCGGATTACCCAGAACCAAAGCAGGATATGATTCAATATGGGTAGTTGTGGATCGTTTGACCAAAGTAGCTCACTTCATACTAGTGAAAACAACTTATACAAGTGCCAAGTTGGCCAAAATATATATGACCAGGATCGTATGTTTGCACGGAGTTCCGAGGAGCATCGTATCAGATGGAGGAACACAGTTTACTTCAAAGTTTTGGCATCAGCTACTATAGACTTTGGGTACCAAATTGGAGTTTAGTACCGCGTTCCACCCACAGACGGATGGACAGACAGAGAGAGTCAACCAGATTCTGGAGGATATGTTGAGAGCCTGTGCGCTAGATTATGGATCAATAAACAAGATCAACCTTTATTGGAAAAGTTAGACTGGATTTTTACTAGTTCCCACTGGACTACTATCCATCCATCTACTATGGCTACTCCATTAGCTAAAATTTCATCGACCATGTGCCTATCAAAATCCAGATTGATAGCAATATTCCCGAAGCGGATATTCAGATTTGAAGAGTATTGGACTGAATTCGGTGGGTTTATTGAAACTGTGGAGAAGCATTGGTTAAATTCCGCTCACTTCTCGATTCGCTAAGAATTTAAACTCCAAGTTTAAATCTATCGAAGAGGTTTGAAATCTTGGAGCAAGCAATACTCCCAATTGAACAAAATCATTGATAACTGTTGTTTCTATGTGAAACTATTTGATGGCATTGAGGAACAAAGACCACTAGCTAGGGTGGAAAAGAATTTCAGAAATTGCTCATCAAGCATACAAACAAGTTCTTTGGAGGCTAAGAGAATCTCTTTGGAGAATTAGGGCAAACATCAGATGGGCAAATCTGGGTGATGAAAATACCAAATTCTTTCATGCAATTGCTACTTATGTATTTAGGCATAACTACATCACATATCTTATGACTATGGATGGACAGCAAGTATTTGATCATGATCATAAAGCTGCTATATTATGGGCATCTTTCAAAGATAGGATTGGTACTGAGACAATCTGCACACAAAACTTTGATATATCACACCTTGCTATGGAGGAGGTTCTTTATGATCTTGACAGGCCCTTCAGTACTGATGAGATTGATCATATCATCAATAAAATGCCCAATGACAAATCTCCTGGACCTGATGGTTTTAATGGCCTGTTTATGAAGAAATGCTGGCACATAATCAAGCATTATTTCTACAAATTCATCAATGATTTCTACAATGAAGCTGTTTCCTTGGCTCCTGTTAACACTGCCTACATTACTTTGATACCCAAGAATGACAATCCTGAAATACCTGATGATTATAGGCCCATCTCACTTGTAAGTATGCCTATCAAAATCCTTACTAAACTCCTTGCTAATAGAGTGCAGCAGATCATTATATCCAGAATTAGCAAGAATCAATATGGGTTTATTAAGAGAAGGAATATTCAGGATTGCCTTGCATGGAGTTTTGAATACATACATATGTGCCACAAATCCAAGAAAGAGATCATTATTTTTAAGATTGACTTTGTTAAGGCTTTTGATAAAGTGAGCTACAAGGCTATCTTATACATGATGAAGCATTTGGGATTTACCAAGAAATGGATTAGATGAGTCTCATCTATACTATCTACTACTTCCACATCTGTCATCCTTAATAGTGTTCCAGGTAAATGCATTCAATGTAAGTGTGGTGTGAGGCAAGGAGATCCATTTTCCCCTCTTCTATATGTTATGGTTGGAGAACTATTGCAAGTCATGGTTAATGATGCTTGGAGAAATGGAACACTATCTCTGCCCATTGAGACTAACTTTACTGAAAGTTTTCCCATCATACAATATCTTGATGACACCTCGTTATCTTGCTGCTGATGAGGTTCAAATTAGAAGTTTCATTGAGATACTTGACAACTTCTCAAAATTCACTGGACTTGTTGTAAATTATAGTAAATCATCCATGGTACCAATCAACATGTCTGATGATAAAGCTCAGGAGCTGTCAAATTCCTTCAACTGCAAAAAAGAATCTATGCCTTTCACATATCTTGGTCTACCAATGGGATCTACAAGACCTAAAGTGGCAGATTTGATGCCCATGGTATCAAGACTTGATCATAGACTTTCTGGCATTACCTCATTAATGTCATATTCAGGAGACTTGTACATCTCAAATCCGTAGTTGCTGCTCGCCAATATTTGCTATGTCTTGCATCAGTACCTTTCACCATCTTGGATCACTTTGAAAATCTGGCAGGAACTTCCTTTGGTATGGTAAGGATATCAATAAAAAGGAAATTGCCTTGTTAAATGGGATAATGTTTGCTTGCCAAAAAGGCTGGGGATTGGGTGTGTTAGATCCGAGAACACAAAACAAAACTCGCTTATAAAATTTCTTTACAAATTCTTCAATAAGCAGGATATCCCCTGGGTTAACCTTATATGGAACAATTACTATGATAATGATGAGATACCTAATTTCCCTACAATGATGGGATCCTTTTGGTGGAGAGACTGTTGCTCGAATTTGCAAGACTTTAAAAACATGACTATATGCTATGCTGGGAGAGGGGACACAATTAAGCTATGGTCAGATAAATGGTGTTCTTATACAATTTCACAGTCAATGCCTCAGCTATTTTCCTATGCAAAGAATGCTGACACAACTCTTTCAACTGTCAGCAACATGGATGATAATGAATTTTATGATTTGTTCCACCTGCCTATGTCCTCTATTGCTGTACAACAAAGTATCAACCTTATAGAGCTGATTAACAACAGAGAGAATCAGCACCTGCCAGATTCTTGGAAATTTTATTGGGGTGCCACAAGGTACTCTAACAAGAGAATATACCTTGAACTTATGGGAAACCCTGTTGATGCACCTAAACCCTATCAATGGATATGGAAATCATGCTCTTTACCCAAACAGAAATTCTTCTTCTGGCTCTTGTTACAAGACATATTAAACACTAGAGATCTACTAAAAAGGAAGAATTTCTACATTGAGACTAGTAAGTGTGAATTATGTGATGATGAACCTAATGAACATCTAATGCATCTGTTTTTTAGCTGTGATTTCAGTCAAAACTTCTGGATGAACATTGGCTACCAATGGAACACTGATCATATCCTCATAGAAATGCTCCTGGAAGGAAGGAAGCAAGATACACATGGATGCTTTAAAGAATGTCTGATTGATGGATGCTGGAGTCTCTAGAAACACAGAAATAGCATAATTTTTGACAACAAGGTCAAAAATATGACATTCTGTATTGCCACTTTCAAGGAGCACTTTTGCATGATTATAAAGAAGGCAAAACCAGGATTGAAAGAGGGCATGCAAAGCTGGCTAGATCATTTGTAGACTCTTCATTGTCATGTATTATATCCATCATGTAAATCCATATGTAATTGTCCCCCTATTTTAATGAAAAAGAGAATCACAGTGGGGATTTCCCCCACTGTTTTTGTTAAAAAAAAGATTATGGATCTAGTTGGGATGACAATTTACCGTACGCAGAGTTCTCGTACAACAACAGCTATCAGGCCAGTTTGAAGATGGCACCGTTCGAAGCTCTGTATGGACGCAGATGTAGAACACCATTGATGTGGGATGAGGTTGGAGACCGTCAGTTGTTTGGACCAGATTTGACCAAGGAATCAGAGACAGACTAAAGATTGCTCAGTCTAGACAGAAGAGTTACGCAGATTCAAAATGCAAGGAAGTAACCTATGAAATTGGAGACAGAGCCTATCTGCAAGTATCACCCTTGAGGGGAGTGAAACGTTTGGAGTAAAGGGAAAGTTAGCCCCAAGATTTGTAGGACCGTATCGTGTTTTGGAATGGGTGGGAGAAGTTGCCTACAAGCTGGAGTTACCTGAAGGATTGTCAGGAGTTCACGATGTGTTTCACGTATCACATCTGAAGAAGTGCCACACTGAGATGGCCGATATACCGTTAAAAGATACAGTGCCCCTGGAGGAGATACAGTTGGATAGTAATTTGACTTATGAGGAGAAGCCAGTAAAGATTCTTGATTTCGACAGCCGAGTCACTCGCAGCAAGGTTATCAAGTTTTGCAAAGTTCAGTGGAGCCACCATACCGAGGAGGAAGCTACCTGGGAACGAGAAGATGATATTCGCAAGGACCATCCGCACCTATTTTCTAGCCAACCCGAATCTCGAGGGCGAGATTCATCTTAAGGGGGGTAGGTTTGTAACATCCCAAATTTTCAATTTGGCATGTTATACATAGGTCATCCATGCATATCATATTTTATTGCATTTTGTTGCCATCCTCGAAATCCTAAGCAACTCAAGGACCCTCAGAGAGAGTTGGGGATTTTCCGATTTTCATATTTGAATTTTATCAAATAATGAAGACGAGGATTTTGGATTTTATTATTTTTCTCTCCGGAAAATATTTCATGTTTAATAATAAATGAGAGGAGATAATATGACTTCTCCAAAAATAATTGAAATATCGGAGGAAAAATGTTAAAATCATTATTTGGATTTTATGTGATTTATTTGGAGTTTTATTTGCCCTAGAGAAAAATTTGCATAATTTAAAAATTGCATTTTAGGGGCCAAGAAAGTTCATCTTGCTCTAAATATTTTATTTAGGCAAAGAAAACTTGTTTTTGCATTTTAGATTTTTATTTATTTTTCTAGGATTTTATAAGTTTGGTGAGACGTTTAAAAAAATGAACCACGCTCGATCGGGCCTAAAGGCCCAGCTGAAAGCGAAGCCGGCCCGACCAGCCGCCGCCGCCATCGCCGGGCGGAGTCCGAGCCGGACTCCTCCTCCCGCCGCCTTGCCCCTCCTCCAAGCCACCGCCCGCCCCTTTAAATAGCAGCCACCCCGCCCCCCTCTAGCCACCACCGCCGCCCACCCGGACCCGGCCCGAGCCCCGAGCCACGAGGCCGAGTCGCCGCCGCAGCCGCCTCCGCGCAGCCTGCCCCTCGCCGAGCCGCCGCCGCCTCTAGCCGCCCTCGCCGCCTCGCCGAGCCCCGCCGGAGCCGCCCGCCCCGCCGGACGACCTCGCCGGAGGTAGCCCCTCGACGCCGGTTTTTTTTAGAAAACCCCTTCGGTTTTTTTAGAAAAAACCCTAGCCCTTTTTTTTATATAGATCGGTTTTATTTCTCCGGTTTATTTATTTTGCAAGCGCTCGCTCGTTCGTTCGTTTTTACGAACATGTCCGTCATTTAGTTTCTGCTAACGAACGTTCGTTCGTTTAGCCGTTCATCGTTTTCTTTTATCGGATTTATTCCGTGATTATTCCGATCGTGATTTCTGATCCGATGTTCGAATTAGTATAACTTTTCGCTCGTTTATCGGAATCAGGCGATTCAAGCGCCTGGAGTTTCATCTCGAAACCCTCTTTTCGAATAGCCAACTTAAACCAGCTTCTTTCTCTGTAAAATTTGACCCTAGTTCAGATTAGTAAACGGATCTTGTTTCTTTCGCCGTTTGAGTATCGTTGCTCCGTTTCGTTTGATTCTTTTTGCGAACCAGAGTTCTTAAGTTGAACTCTCTGGTCAACCTCTTTCGGTTGAAGTTTCATTTGTGCATCTTTTCTTGTTGCTTATGTATGTATTGTTTGCTTGCGATAGAATTCCTGGAGTGCGAAGCGTGTTACTACGAGTCTCTAGGATTCACGGATCGTCAGCAAGGCAAGTAACACTTTGATCATACCCTTTTCCTGCCCAGCTTTTATGCATTAGTTCAACCCCAAACATTGCATGGTTACGATGTCATTAATTTGTGGGTTGGGACGTAGATGATGAGGTAGGAACCTATTGCCCTGTTACTATCAAACCCTTGGGAGTTACTTCTACGTTATGCTTATATTGCCATGCTATGCTCGTAGACGTGGTTTGGGTTTGACAGATATTCACGACAGATGTGAGATTGTTAATTAATGGTTTACTTTAAGGTGGCAACTTAAATACACATCTGGGTGGATTGAGGCACCTGGGGAACCCAGTGTTGTTTGTTTTTTTTTGGAAATCCCGGGGTACCCGTGTGATCTTCCTATGGACCGCCACCAGGCTCAAAGGGAACTGAGATTATTCATGCTAGAAACTTCCGTGTGCAGCCACAAGCTATTATGGGCTCTATCATAGTTGAGTAAGTTACGTGAAGCTCTCGAAGAGGTAGATCAGCAGGTAGTGGGTTTTGTAGGTTTGGTATGGTCTATCTGGAGTAGAGAGTTAATGTTTCCGAAAGACTGTGTCTCGGGCATCCGTTTCTCAAAAACCATGTAGTGCGAGAAATCAACGGAGGCGATCGAGTCTTGTGGGGAAAAGTGCGCAAACCTCTGCAGAGTGTACAATCTAAACATGGTTAGCCGTGTCCCCGGTTATGGACACTTCTGAGTATCTAGTACTTGAGTATTCACATGTAAATTAATATTGTTGGGTTGTTAATTACTTTAATTGGGATTGAGTTGGGGTTATACCTTCTCAATGATGTTTCAACCACCATGATAGTTAAATTAAAAATTTATTCCTTTGATGTAGGGAAAATTTGGCTTTTCGCAAAACTGTAACCATAGAGCTTTCCACCAGCCAAACTTGCATGTAGTGTTAGCTTTATTCTGTTATTGCTCTATTTGTGTTACATTGCCAGCATATTCCATGTGCTGACCCGTTCTCGGGCTGCAACGTATTATGTTGCAGACTTTTGAACGAGCGAGAAGGTTCGATACGTCGTTGTCGTGCAGCTCAGCTATGCCGTTGGAGTTGATGGACTCACTTTATCTTCCAAGCCTTCCGCTGTTATCGCATTAGATGGCCTTAAGCCATATTATTGTAATAAGTTCTCTTTTGTAGACATTCGATGTAATAAATGTGTGATTGCTACTCTGTTATAAATCCTTCGAGTACTGTGTGTGTCAGCATTACCGATCCAGGGATGACACGGAAACACAGAGACTTGACCATCTGAGGTCGGGTCGCTACAGCATAACTGGTAAGGATGAAGCATGTCACATGTGTGTCCCTGACCTTAGCTTTCTCAGGAGTGCTGTGTTGGGAGACCAATCTTACCATATGGGAGCCGTTGTAGCACGTAGGTTGCATTATAATAGATATAATGGAGATTTCTTTGGAGGAATTTATGCAACCCGCTTAGCAAATTTTCATGAGGTAGACGTTCGCGAGGGTGATATGGAGTTACCTCCCGCATATTTAGATTATAACTCTATGGCTTCACACCAGTTTGTCGAGAGGCCTGAATCACCTCTCTTATACCGACTAATCTTTGATAAACGGTGTGTTGTCCATATTACTCTTCCTGCTCCTGCCTTCTTTGATTCTCAGACAAAAGGAAGATATGCTATTACCAGAGAGGAGGCAAATGAGTACGAGAGGAGGGTGGAGGTAGCTCGACGCCATGCTGCAACTCAGGAGGCGATAACCGCTGCATCGCAGTACGACTCCAGCTACACCTACGGGTATCCGCCAGGCCATCCTTGGCAATGAACCAACTTAGGCCAAAAGCCTAAGCTTGGGGGAGTATGTATTTCCCACCGACGTTACATTTATGTTCACACACACTCATTGCTAGATTTCGGTGCTCGTACTCTTTCACTGTAATATCCATGCTAGTTTATTTTCTTTTTCCTGCTTTCTTCTTGTGTGTTTGTTAAACTTTAAGAAAACAACAAAAAATTAGTGTAGCTTCTTGTTAGTTTATTTTTCCTGCTGTAGTAGTAATAGTTAAAAAGAAAACCCAAAAATATTTCCTGTTCTTCTTTTGCTTGTTGGTAGCTTTCCCGTGTAAATAGTTTTATTTCTTTTCTTTGGGGGTCGATAGGAGAAGACCATGATTAAATTGTTGAAGTGGCTCTTATATGCATTATTGTTGATTTAACTAAGAGCCCATATTGCCTTGTCTTCTCCTACTTATTGAATGCTCGCAGATTCCAGCTTAGTCCAATGCACGTGCACTCTTATTATTATTAACATCGTTCGGTCGTGCAAGTGAAAGGCAATTATGATGATATATGATGGACTGACTGAGATGGGAAAAGCTGGTATGAACTCGACCTCTCTTGTTTTTGGAAATATGATGAGTTCATCGTTCTTGATTCAGCTTATTATGAATAAACATGTTTGCAAGGCCAATTAGTGATCATAGTTGCTCATGCCATGCTTGATTAGCTATAAGTTATAATGGTTTACCTTGCATGCCAACATGCTATTAAAATGGTTGTGATGTGGTATGATCGGGTGTATCCTCCTTTGAATGATTTAAGTGACTTGACTTGGCACATGTTCACGCATGTAGTTGAAACAAAATCAACATAGCCTTCACGATATTTATGTTCATGGTGGATTATATCCTACTCATGCTTGCATCCAATGTTTATTAATTTTAATGCATGTTCATGGCTATTGTCGCTCTCTAGTTGGTCGCTTCCCAGTCTTTTGCTACCCTTCACTTGTACTAAGCGGGAATACTGCTTGTGCATCCAATCCCTTAAACCCAAAGTTATTCCATATGAGTCCACCATACCTTCCTATATACGGTATCTACCTGCCGTTCCAAGTAAATTTGTATGTGCCAAACTCTAAACCTTCAAATAATCATGCTGTTTTGTATGCTCGAATAGCTCATGTATCAATTAGGGCTGCCCTTATCATCCATGTTAGGCGGGTTATTCTCAAGAGGAGTGGACTCCGCTCCTCACTCACGAGAAAATGGCTGGTCACCGGGATGCCCAGTCCCATGCTTTATGCAAACTAAATCAAAAATAATTGCAAACAAAACTCCCCCTGGGACCTGATGTTAGTTGGAGGCACTCGTTGTTTCGAGCAAGCCATGGATTGATGCTTGTTGGTGGAGGGGGAGTATAAAATTTACCATTTTGTTTGGGAACCGCCTATAATGTTTGTAGCATGGAAGATATCGCCATCTCTTAGTTGTTATGTTGACAATGAAAGTATACCGCTCAAAATATTATTTATCCCTATTTCAAAACCGAGCTCTGGCACCTCTAAAAATCCCTGCTTCCATCTGTGAAGGGCCTATCTATTTACTTTTATGTTGAGTCAGCACCCTCTTATTAAAAAGCACTAGCTGGAGAGCGCAGCTGTCATTTGCATCCATTACTATTAATTTATATTGGGTATGACTGGATCTCTTTTACCATGAATTACAATGTCTAGTCAGTCCTTGATCTTTAAAGGTGCTCTGTATTTATGTTTTACGGTCTCAGAAAGGGCTAGCGAGATACCATCATGTTATATCATATTATGATTGTTTTGAGAAAGTGGTGTCATTCGAGATTTATTATTATGACTCGCTGGTTGATTATGCCATTGATATGAGTAAACGTGAGACCCGAGTATTATTGCAAATGTGGTTAGTTATAATCTTTGCTGAAAACTTGAATGCTGGCTTGACATATTTACAACAACAAGAGAAAACAGAGTTTGTAAAAGTTTTTCATTTTCTATTTCAGTTTGTCAACTGAATTCCTTGAGGACAAGCAAGGGTTTAAGCTTGGGGGAGTTGATACGTCTCCATCGTATCTACTTTTCCAAACACTTTTGCCCTTGTTTTGGACTCTAACTTGTATGATTTGAAGCAACTAACCCGGACTGACGTTGTTTTCAGAAGAATTGCCATGATGTTGCTTTATGTGCAGAAAACAAAAGTTCTCGGAATGACCTGAAACTCCAGGGAACATCTTAGAAAAAATAATAAAAAATCATCGCCAAAGATGTAGACCAGGGGGGCCACACCCTGTCCACGAGGGTGGGGGGCGTGCCCCCTACCTCGTGGGCCCCCTGGAGCTCCTCCGATGCCAACTCCAACTCTATATATTTTCTTTCAGAGAGAAAAAAATCAGAGAGAAGAAATCATCGCGTTTTACGATACGGAGCCGCCGCCAAGCCCTAAAACCTCTCGGGAGGGCTGATCTGGAGTCCGTTCGGGGCTCCGGAGAGGGGGATTTGTCGCCGTCGTCATCATCAACCATCCTCCATCACCAATTTCATGATGCTCACCGCCGTGCGTGAGTAATTCCATCGTAGGCTTGCTGGACGGTGATCGGTTGGATGAGATCTATCATGTAATCGAGTTAGTTTTGTTAGGGTTTGATCCCTAGTATCCACTATGTTCTGAGATTGATGTTGCTATGGCTTTGCTATGCTTAATGCTTGTCACTAGGTCCCAAGTGCCATGATTTCAGATCTGAACCTATTATGTTTTCATGAATATATGTGTGTTCTTGATCCTATCTTGCAAGTCTATAGTCACCTATTATGTGTTATGATCCGACAACCCCGAAGTGACAATAATCGGGATACTTCTCGGTGATGACCATAGTTTGAGGAGTTCATGTATTCACTATGTGTTAATGCTTTGTTCCGGTTCTCTATTAAAAGGAGGCCTTAATATCCCTTAGTTTCCATTAGGACCCCGGTACCACGGGAGGGTAGGACAAAAGATGTCATGCAAGTTCTTTTCCATAAGCACGTATGACTATATTCGGAACACATGCCTACATTACATTGATGAATTGGAGCTAGTTCTGTGTCACCCTATGTTATGATTGTTACATGATGAACAGCATCCGGCATAATCATCCATCACCGATCCAATGCTTACGAGCTTTCCATATACTGGTTTACGCTTATTTACTTTCCTGTTGTTACTACTACAATCATTACAAAACACAAAAAATATTACTTTTGCTTTCATTACTCTTTTGTTAGCATTACCACTACTATCATACTAATTTGCTACTAAATACTTTGCTGCAGATATTAAGTTATCCAGGTGTGGCTGAATTGACAACTCAGTTGCTAATAGTTGGGAATATTCTTTGGCTCCCCTTGTGTCGAATCAATAAATTTGGGTTGAATACTATACCCTCGAAAGCTGTTGCGATCCCCTACACTTGTGGGTTATCAGCCGACCCCGCGAAAAAGGGCCTCCCTTGGGTCCAGGACCGCTCGCCGCCGGCGCGCTCCGACGTGGGGCGTCGCGGGGTGGTCCGACCTGGGCAGTGCTCAGCGCTCTTGGCGCCCTTGTGATTGCCGTCCGGCGCGCTGCGTCCTCGCCGGCGGCTGCCTCATCGGTGGTCGGCCGTTGTTCCCCCTTCCGCCCGTTCATCGCCGCGTGGTTATCCTCGTCGCTCCGATTCTCCCCCAGCCAGCCCCTCCACCGCCCTTGGCTCGCTGTTGCCCCTAAGCTGACGCCGGCTCCGGCCGCGGCGGTGGCCGCAGCGTCGGGGGAAACCATAGGTGCCGCCTCCCCGCCCCATTGGCTTGGCCGCGCCACTGTGGGCCTTGGGGCGCCTGGGCCTGGCGCTGGGCCTCCACCTGGTGCGGCTGCGCCTTCGGGCCAGCCTGTTTTGGCGCGATCCTGGGCTGGACCGACCTGCCCGGCTATTCGGCCTATTTGGGCGCCGGCCGGTTTCCCAAGGCACCGCATCTCTCCCCTCCCATCTCTGTTCGAACCCTAACCCGCGCCCCATCCACTCCCGCCGCTGGCGCCGTCCTCCTCCCCTCCCCGCCGTTGCCCCCCGCCGGCATGACCCGGGACTGGCATGGCGCCTCATGCCCAAGCGCCCAGCGCTGATGATGGCTGCCCGACCCGGCGCCTCGCTTGGACGACCGGCGCGACGACCGGCACAACTCCTCCCGCCCCTCCCCCGACGCTTGATACGTCTCCAACGTATCTATAATTTTTGATTGCTCCATGCTACTTTATCTATTATTTTGGACTATATTGGGCTTTATTTTCCACTTTTGTATTACTTTTGGGACTAACCTATTAACAGGAGGCCCAGCCTGTAATTGCTGTTTTTTTGCCTTTTTGGTGTTTCAAGAAAGCGGAATATCAAGGAGTCCAAGCGGAATGAAACCTTGAAGCGTGTTTTTCTCACGAGCGTGATCCAGAGACTTGGACCCTCGCCAAGGAACAACGGAGGCGGTCACGGGGTGGGGCGCCCCTAGGCGCGCCCCCTGCCTCGTGGGCCCCCTGTTGCTCCACCGACGTACTCCTTCCTCCTATATATACCTATGTACCCCCAAACGATCAGAACAGGAGCCAAAAACGTAATTCCACTGCCGCAACTTCCTGTATCCACGAGATCCCTTCTTGGGGCCTGTTCCAGAGCTCCGCTGGAGGGGGCATCCACCACAGAGGGCTTCTACATCAACACCATAGCCTCTCCGATGAAGTGTGAGTAGTTTACTTCAGGCCTTCGGGTCCATAGCTAGTAGCTAGATGGCTTCTTCTCTCTTTTTGGATCTCAATACAATGTTCTCCCCCTCTCTCGTGGAGATCTGTTTGATGTAATCTTCTATTTGCGGTGTGTTTGTTGAGACCGATGAATTGTGGGTTTATGATCCAGCTTACCTATGAATAATATTTGAATCTTCTCTGAATTCTTTTATGTATGATTGGGTTATCTTTGCAAGTCTCTTCGAATTATCCGTTCGGTTTGGCCAACTAGATTGGTAGTTCTTGCAATGGGAGAAGTGCATAGCTTTGGGTTCAATCTTGCGGTGTCCTTACCAAAGGATGTGAAAGGGTTGCAAGGCACATGTTGTATTGTTGCCATCGAGGATAACAAGATGGGGTATTTATCATATTGCATGAGTTTATTCCTCTACATCATGTCATCTTGCTTAAGGCGTTACTCTGTTTTTAACTTAATACTCTAGATGCATCTTTGGATAGCGGTCGATGAGTGGAGTAATAGTAGTAGATGCAGAATCGTTTGATCTACTTGTCTCCGACGTGATGCCTATATACATGATCATACCTAGATATACTCATAACTATGCTCAATTATGTCAATTGCTCAACAGTAATTTGTTCACCCACCGTAGAATACTTATGCTCTTGAGAGAAGCCACTAGTGAAACCTATGGCCCCCGAGTCTATTCTCATCATATCAATCTCCATCACTTTTATATTTGCCTTGTTTTTACTTTGCCTTTTACTTTTCACTTTGCATCTATATACCAAAAATACCAAAAATATTATCTCTATCAGATCTCACTCTCGTAAGTGACCGTGAAGGGATTGACAACCCCTAATCGTGTTGGTTGCGAGTAGCTATCGTTTTGTGCAGGTACGAGGGACTTGTGCGTGGCCTCCTACTGGATTGATACCTTGGTTCTAAAAAACTGAGGGAAATACTTATGCTACTCTGCTGCATCATCCTCTCCTCTTCGGAGAAAACCAACGCAAGCTCAAGACGTAGCAAGAAGGATTTTTGGCGCCGTTGCCTGGGAGTCTACGCAAAATTCAACATACCAAGTACCCATCACAATCCCTATCTCTCGCATTACATTATTTGCCATTTGCTCTCGTTTTCTCTCCCCCACTTCACCCTTGCCGTTTTATTCGCCCTTCCTCCGTTCAATCTTGTGTTACCATGTGCCTTCTTTTTGCTTGCATCTTCGCTTGCTAAAAGTTTATGGATCCTCATCCACTTGCTAATCTCTTTAAGAGATCCAATTATGATGAACCTATTGCTAGTGAATTGAGTGCACTAGATTATCTTTATGAGGTTTTGCCTGAAATTCGTGAATCTAAAAATTATGATGAAGTACTTTATGAAGCGATTCATGATAGATCTTTGAATAAAAATCGTGATTGCAATGATTTTACTATAAATTATATTGATGTCAATTGTGCTAAAAATATGCAAAACCCTAAGCTTGGGGATGCTAGTTTTGCTATGTCCTCTACTTGTTGCAATGATCATGATTGGGGTGATTCTTCTTATGATCTTGAAAATTTATTTAGTCCCCATGATGAATATGAGATTGATAATAGTGTTTGCAATAATATTGAAAGTTGGTTTGGAAGAGTGTCAACTTTAGATCCCACATATTTGGATAATGTTCAATCTTATGAAGTTTTTGATAAATGTGGGTTTGGAGAGGTCATGACTTTAGTTAATATTAATCCCACTATTTCGGAAGAGTGTCAACTACGCATGCATGTGGATTGTGTTGAGAATATGTTATGTGATAGCTATATTATTGAATTTTCTTATGATCCTACATGTAATTATTATGAGAGAGTAAAATATGGTTATAGAAATTTTCATGTTACTAAACTACCTCTCGTTATGTTAAGATTGCTATTGTTCCTTTCCGCTTCCTTGCATATGCTAGTTTTTGCTTGCTACGATAATTTGTTTGCCTATAATATGCCTATGCGTAGGAAGTATGTTAGACTTGAGTGTGTTTGTCACATGTTTTATGATGCTCTCTTTGTGCCTCAATTCTTGTCTTTCTTGTGAGCATCATTGAAATCTCAATGCCTAGCTAGGGGCGTTAAACGATAGCGCTTGTTGGGCGGCAACCCAATTTTATTTTTAGTTTTTTGTTATTTCTTCTGTTTAGGAATAAATAATCCATCTAGCCTCTGTTTAGATGTGGTTTTATCTTTTAATTATTGTTTGTGCCAAGCTAAACCTATTGGATCTTCTTGGATGATAGTTATTTGATCTTGCTGTAATTTCCAGAAACTTTGCGCTCAGTGCCCGAATTGTTAAAAATCACCAGAACATGATAAAATATTGATTCCAATTGCTGATGATCAATAAACAAATTTTTCAGGTATTCTAATTTTCGTAGAATTGTTTGAGTTCCATAAGTTTGCGTTAGTTACAGATTACTACAGACTGTTCTGTTTTTGACAGATTCTGTTTATCGTGTGTTGTTTGCTTATTTTGATGAATCTATGGCTAGTAAAATAGTTTATAATCCATAGAAGTTGGAATACAGTAGGTTTAACACCAATATAAATAAATAATGAGTTCATTACAGTACCTTAAAGTAGTCTTTTGTTTTCTTTCTAACGGAGCTCACGAGATTTCTATTGAGTTTTGTGTTGTGAAGTTTTCAAGTTTTGGGTGAATCCTTTTGATGGATTATGGAACAAGGAGTGGCAGAGCCTAAGCTTGGGGATGCCCATTGCACCCCAAGATAATCCAAGGACACCAAAAGTCAAAGCTTGGGATGCCCGGAAGGCATCCCTCTTTAAATCCACTTCCATCGGTAATTTACTTGGAGCTATATTTTTATTCACCACATGATATGTGTTTTGCTTGGAGCGTCTTGTATTATTTGCGTATTTGCTTGTTATTTTACCACAATAATCCTTGATGTACACACCTTTTGAGAGAGCCATACATGAATTGGAATTTGATAGAATACTCTATGTGCTTCACTCATATATTTTGAGCTAGATAGTTTTGCTCATAGTGCTTCACTTATATCTTTTGAGCGTGATAATTTTTGCTCTAGTGCTTCACTTAGATATTTTAGAGCATGGTGGTGGATTAGTTTTAAAGAAACTTGATCTCTCATGCTTCACTTAGATTATTTTGAGAGTCGTTAATAGCATGGTAATTTGCTTAATTTTAATATACTTGGTATTCAAGATATGTGAAACTTTCTCTTGAGTGCGTTGAATACTAAGATAAGTTTGATGCTTGATAATTGTTTTGAGATATGAAGATAGTGATATTAGAGTCATGCTATTTGAGTAGTTGTGAATTTAAAGAATACTTGTGTTGAAGTTTGTGGTTCCCGTAGCATGCACGTATGGTGAACCATTATGTAATGAACTCGGAGCATGATTTATCTATTGATTGTCTTCCTTATGAGTGGCGGTCGGGTACGAGCGATGGTATTTTCGTACCAATCTATCCCCCTAGGAGCATGCGTGTAATACTTTTCTTTGATAACTTCTAGATTTTTGCAATAAGTATATGAGTTCTTTATGACTAATGTTGAGTCCATGGATTATACACACTTTTTCCCATCCTTCCACCATTGCTAGCCTCTCTTATACCGCGCACCTTTCGCCGGTATCATACACCCACCATTTATCTTCCTCAAAACAACCACCATACCTACCTATCATGGCATTTCCATAGCCATTCCGAGATATACTGCCATGCAACTTTCCACCGTTCCGTTTATTATGACACGCTCCATCATTGTCATTTTGCTAGCATGATCATGTAGTTGACATCGTATATGTGGCAAAGCCACCTTTCATAATTCTTTCATACATGTCACTCATGTTTCATTGCATATCCCGGTACACCGCCGGAAGCATTCATATAGAGTCATACTTTGTTCTAAGTATCGAGTTGTAATTGTTGAGTTGTAAGAAAAATAAAACTGTGATGATCATCATTATTAGAGCATTGTCCCAAGTGAGGAAAGGATGATGGACACTATGATTCCCCCACAAGTCGGGATGAGACTCCGGACGAAAAAAAAAAGAGGCCATAAAAAAAAGAGAAAATGCCCAAATAAAAAAAAGAGAGAAAAAGAGAGAAGGGACAATGTTACTATCCCTTTACCACACTTGTGCTTCAAAGTAGCACCATGATCTCCATGATAGAGAGTCTCTCATTTTGTCACTTTCATATACTAGTGGGAATTTTTCATTATAGAACTTGGCTTGTATATTCCAATGATGGGCTTCCTCAAATGCCCTAGGTCTTCGTGAGCAAGCGAGTTGGATGCACACCCACTTAGTTTCTTTTGTTGAGCTTTCATATACTTATAGCTCTAGTGCATCCGTTGCATGGCAATCCCTACTCACTCACATTGATATCTATTGATGGGCATCTCCATAGCCCGTTGATACGCCTAGTTGATGTGAGACTATCTTCCCTCTTTTTGTCCTCTCCACAACCACCATTCTATTCCACCTATAGTGCTATATCCATGGCTCACGCTCATGTATTGCGTGAAGATTGAATTTTTTTTAAATGTTAAAGTATGAAACAATTGCTTGGCTTGTCATCGGGGTTGTGCATGATTTAAATATTTTGTGTGGGGAAGATGGAGCATAGCCAGACTATATGATTTTGTAGGGATAACTTTCTTTGGCCATGTTATTTTGAGAAGACATAATTGCTTCGTTAGTATGCTTGAAGTATTATTATTTTTATGTCAATATGAACTTTTGTCTTGAATCTTTCGGATCTGAATATTCATACCATTTACCTACTCGAGGAACTTTTATGTCAATATGAACTTTTGTCTTGAAATTATGCCAAAGTATCACTCCGCATCAAAAATTCTCTTTTTATCATTTACCTACTCGAGGACCTTTCAGTGGGTCCCAGATGTTAGGTGGAGGAATCATTATTTCGCGCGTAATAAGGAGGCATTTCCTTGCTTGACCCAGCTGTCAGCCTCTCCACGTACAGTCCACTTCCGATGGATGTCGTTCATTGACCATGTTGACCAGGCCGCACCAAGAGCACCAGGGCAGTGGACGACGGCGAGGCCTAGGAAGGGAACGACACGGAGTGTAACATCCCAAATTTTCAATTTGGAATGTTATACATTAGGTCATCATGCATATCATATTTTTCTCGCATTTTTCCGATCCTAGAAATTTCACGCAACTCAAGGACCCTCGGAGAGAGTTGGAAGTATCATTATTTTCATATTTGGGTTTTCTCAAAATTTGAAAATAGGATCATTTGAATTTATTTAAATTATCTTCATAAAGTTTTTCCTATGAAAATTAAGAGAGGGAATAATATGACTTTCCCAACAATTTGGAAAAATGAAGATTTTATAAATAAATCAAATTTGGTTTTGGAAGATTTATTTTGCTTAGGCAAAAAAAATGAGCATTTTAAAATTTATGCATGTTTGCCGCTTTTAAAGTTCATTTTGTTCGACTCATTTTAGGAGTCGGGAAAATTGTTTTATTTAAATCGAATTCATTTGGTATTTTTTAATTCGTTTGGTTTAATTTTATTTAAAAAATCGCCCCCTGGGCCAAGGCCCGGCCGGCCAGCCAGCCAGCCCGGCCCAGCGCCCGCCTCCCTCTCTCCTCACACGCGCCGCGCGCTGCGCCATGTGATGCCCGCCGCGCCAAGACGCCTCCGAGTCCGGCTCCGACCCGCCGCTCCTTACCCCTCCCCAAGCCACCCGGCGCCCCCCCCCTTTATATACGGCCCCCCCCCTTCTCTCCTCACCCGCCGCCACCGCGCCCGCCCGGCCGAACCCGCGCCCGTCGCCAACGCCGCCGCCTGTCCCTCGCTGACGCCGAGCCCCGCCGCCCTCGCCGCCTCCCGACCCGTCGGACCACCCGCCGCCCGAGCCCGCCGGACCTCGCCCGGCGAGAGAGTCACCGAGGTAGCCCCGCCCCGATCCGGTTTTCCCCTAAAAAAACCGATCCGGTTTTTTTTAAAAAAAAGAGATGTTCGGTTTTTTTTAAAACCCTAGATTAGTTTTATTTTTTTCGGTTTTCTTATTTAACGAACGTTCACCGAACCGTTCGTTTCAATGAACGTGTTCATTGGATTAGTTCTGTTAACGAACGTCCGTTATTTAAACCGTTCGTCATTTTCTTTTAATCGGATTTAATCCGTTATTTTTCTGATTTGATTTCAGATCCGATTTTCAAATCTGTTTTATTTCTCGCTCGTTTATCGGAATCAGGTGATTCAAGCGCCTGGAGTTTCGTAACGAAACCGCCGTTCCGACTAACCTACTTTCACAGAGTTTTACTACTGTGAAATTTTGACCTAGTTTCAGATTGCAAAACCGAGTCGTTCTCTCTCGAGTTTCGACTTTCGATGTTTATTTCGATTCGAATCTTTTGCAACCAGGGTTCTTAAGTTGAACTTTCTGGTTAGATCTTTTATTCGAGATTTCCCCGTGCATTAGATGAGTACTTATTGTACGCTTGTTGTTTGTCTGCGTTAGATCACCCGGAGTGCGCCGCTTGTTACTTCGAATCTCTAGGTCTCGCGGATCATCAGCAAGGCAAGTAACACTTTGATCATACCTTTTCTACTACCCAGTTTTATTGCATTAGATCAAACCCTCAAACACTTGCATGATTAGGATCTAATTAAATTGTGGGTTTGGGAAGTAGATTGAGGTAGTGCCTATTACCTGTTTTACTTATGAAACCTTGGGAGTTACTTCTACGTTTGCTTGTTTATGCCATGCTATGCTAGTAGACGTGGATTGGGTGAGTGAATATCCATGACAGATGTGAGATTGTTAATTAATGGTTTATCTAAGGTGGCAACCTAAACACACATCTGGGTGGATTGAGGCACCTGGTTTCTATCAGACTTGCTCTGTATTTCTTGGACCGCCACCTGGCTCCAAGGGATCATAAGATTATTCAAGCTGGAAACTTCCGTGTGCAGCCACAAGCCAATTATGGGCTCTGGCGTAGTTGACTAAGTTGTGCGAACTCTTACGGGTAGGCTAGCTGATGTAGGGGATGTAGGTTGGTACGGTCTACCCACATGTAAGGTGCTAGCGCTTCGAAGACTATGTCTCGGTCATCCGTTTCTCAAACACCATGTAGTCACGAGAACCAAGCGGAGGCGATCGAGTCTTGTGGGGAAAAGT
The DNA here is from genome assembly GCA_021605205.1 of Aegilops longissima. Taxonomy (NCBI): domain Eukaryota; kingdom Viridiplantae; phylum Streptophyta; class Magnoliopsida; order Poales; family Poaceae; genus Aegilops; species Aegilops longissima. The sequence goes on from CM038676.1 coordinate 578,648,893, forward strand.
CGCAAACCTCTGCAGAGTGTATAAACTAATCATGATTAGCCGTGTCCCGGTTATGGACAATTTGAGTATCTGGTAATTGAATATCATGTGAATCTCAACATGTTACTTCTAATAAAAGTTATTGGGTTTTGATGAGTACTTTTTAATTGGGATTGAGGATCTGTCAACCATTCTCAATGTTTAACAACCACCATGATAGTTAAATAAAACTATTCCTTTGATGTAGGGAAAAATCAGCTTTATGCAAATGTAATCAGAGAGCCTTACCACCAGCCATATATGCATGTAGTATAGGCTTATTCCTTCATTGCTCTTATGTGTTACATTGCGGCATATTCCATGTCTTGACCGTTTTGGGCTGCAACTTTCACGTTCGAGACTTTTGAACGACAGTAAGGTGTTAGGTCGTGGTTCTATACTCGATGATGCCGTTGGAGTTGATGGACTCGCTTATCTTCCAAGCCTTCGCTGTTATTATTAGATGGCCTTAAGCCATATTATTGTAATAAGTTCCCTTGTGGACAACGATGTAATAAGTGTGTGATTGCTACTCTGCAATAAATCCTTCAATCTTGTGTGGTGTCGGCATTCTTGATCGAGGATGACATCGAGCACGAGACTGGATCCATTCGGTCTGGTCGCTCTGAGAGAATGGTATCGAGCACACGCCGATCGTAGGACACGACCACTAAGTTAAAGCCATAGATCACTACTCTCTTCCCATTTTCTAACTCCTCATCTTTTCTACTCTCTTTAGGATGACGGACGAAGATCAAGTACACCCAACCGGATGAAGGCACACCTTTTGGATTTCACTTCAAGGAAGTTACTAAGTACTGAACATTGGACTACCAAGCTTCACGGAACTTTCAACGCCACTCTGCTGAAGAGGGCGCTGGAAGATTCATGCTCACGTTCGGGAAGGACATTCGCCCCAATCACCAAGCCTATAGATAGTGTTTTGATTGCACCCACTTGGAGTGCAGGAAAGAGCATGGCAGCTCACATCACCATGGGACGCATTGGGGAAGTTTATCAAGAAGACCTCAAGGATACCATCTACCAGATTTGCGGACGCCGAGATGACAACTGGGACGTCGTCAACACCAAGAAGGATAGATCCATTGCAGCTTTCATCCAGGAGTTAAATCAGCACATTCGACGCCAGGAGAACCAAATGTGCAATGATATGTTGGAGTTGCAGAAGACAAAGGGAAGGATCATCGAACTGGAAGAAGAACTAAAGACTACACGCAAGGACTACATGGACGAGATCGTAGCTCTGGCAAGACACAATAACGATCTTAAGTACGAGATCGAAGAACTCAAGAAGAAGTTGGCGCTCAGGAATGAAGACCAGTATGTCGAATACCCAAGCGACTACATTAACATCGACGACACCGATTCGGATCCAAGTGAACCCGACTTTGAAGACGAAGTGGAGCGAGACATCATGGAGTCTTCCACGGTTCAAATTAGTAGAAATCCCCCACATATTAGTAGTATTTCCTCCATGTAAACATTATAGTACACGCACTTTTGCGATAGTTAGATCGTTGTAAGCCCTTGTTTGATTGAATGAAGTGATTTTTGTGTGTTTTTGCTCATGTGCATTTGGGTAGTGATTCCCCTTAGACCTCATTCTATTCTACATTTCTCTCCTCTTCTAAACTCATCAGATGCCTCCGAGACGCGACCCCGGATTCGTTTTCCCGCCAGAGATCACCCAATTGATCCAGCAGCAGAGAATACCTGATTCAAACATTGGTGCAGAACAACAACAACAACAACCCACCGCCACCACCACCACCTGCGGATCATCTGACTCGTTTCCTTAGACTGAACCCGCCGGTGTATTCCAGTAGCACCGAGCCGATTGTGGCAGATGATTGGCTCCGCAAGATAGGAAGGGAGCTGACCACTGCAGGATGCACAGATGGTGAAAGAGTGAAGTTTGCAGCACATCAGCTTGAAGGACCCGCAGCAGCATGGTGGGAGAATTTCACAGCCACTTACCCCGTAGACACTGTCACATGGGACCAGTTTCAGCAAGCTTTTCGCACTGCCCATGTTTCAGCAGGAGCCATGGCCATGAAGAAGCGTGAGTTTCGCAACTTACGCCAAGGAGGAAGGACTGTTGGCCAGTACGTGGATGATTTTAGCAAATTAGCACGTTATGCCCCAGATGACGTTGCTACAGATGCAGCTAAACAGGAGAAGTTTCTAGAAGGACTGAATGATGAGTTCAGCATGCCGTTGATGGTAGCAAGTTTCAACAACTACCAGGAGTTAGTAGACCGAGCTCTCATGATTGAAGGAAAGCAGCAGCAAATTGAGAACCGCAAGCGGAAGTATGGACAAGGGAAGTATAACTCTGGATCCCAGCAGAAGCCTCGTTATACCCCTAAATCAGGAATTCAGTTTCAGCATACCCATGGAGGAGGTAATTCGCATAACCATAATGGCACCAAGAATGGGAACGGGAATGGAGGAAGCAATGGACAGAACCGCACCAACCCGTCAACACCATCCAAGGTAGACCTGAGTCACATTACTTGCTTTAAGTGCCGCAAGGCTGGGCACTATGCAAATGACTCGTCCCGAAGGCGAATGGAAATGGCAATGGAAGCTCGGAAAGAAGCCAAACCCTTTCAACAGGGGGACGGTGAACCACATTGATGTGGAGGAGGTTGAAGATCAGCCCGATCGATGTCGGTAAGTTTTTGGTTAAGTCATTTCTGCAGTTGTTCTTTTCGATCTTGGTGCATCGCATTCATACATATCAAGGGATTTGTGGATAAGTACAAGTTACCGACCCAAGCCCTTAGGTCACCCATGCTAGTAACCTCACCGGAGCAGAGTACATGGCTAGTAAATGGTGTGATCGACCGCCACTAAGGATTGGACACTATGTTTTCCCCTCGGACCTAATAGTTCGGAATCCCAAGGATTGGATGTGATATTAGGAATGGATTGGTTATCAAAGTATGGAGGAAACATAGATTGCACCACAAAGTCAATTTTGCTCACCACACGGAAGGAAGAAGGATCAAGTATGTATCACGGCACGAGCCGAGGAGAGCACAAGTTAATTGCTTATCGGGGTGGTGCGGGAAGAAGTACCGATGGTGAAGGATTATCTGATGTATTTCGGAAGAGTTGCGGGAATGCCACGGATAGAGACATTGAGTTTTGATCGAGCTGTTGCCGTGAACAGGCCCGATATCGAAGCGACCGTCAGGATGCCCGCGCAGGATTTGGCAGAAATCAAGAAGCAGATTAAGGAACTATTGGATAAAGGTTTTATTCGCCCAAGTTCTTCACCTTGGGGATCACCCGTATTGTTAGTGGAGAAAAAGGATGGATCGTTGAGAATGGTTGTTGATTATCGTGGATTGAATGAAGTAACAATCAAGAACAAGTACCCACTACCTATGATAAATGATCTGTTTGATCGCTTGCAAGGAGCCAAAGTGTTTTCTAAGATCGACTTGCGATCGTGGTACCATCGATTGAAGATTCGGAGCAAGACATACCCAAGACCGCATTTACCACGAGATATGGACTGTATGAGTATACCGTTATGTCATTTGGACTGACTAAGCGCCAGCCTATTTCATGAACCTGATGAACAAAGTGTTTATGGAGTTTTTGGATAAGTTAAATCGTGGTGTTCATTGATGACATTTTAATTTTCTCGAAGAATGAAGAGGAACACAAGGAATATTTGCGATTGGTTTTGAGAAACCGAGGAACACCAGTTGTATGCCAAGTTCAGCAAATGTGAGTTTTGGCTAAAGGAAGTTGGATTTCTCGGACATGTTATATCCGGAGAAGGGATAGCGATTGACCCCACAAAGGTTGAGACCAGTAACCAAATGGGAAGCACCAACGACAGTTGGAGAGATTGAGTTTCCTTGGACTCGCAGGATACTACCGAAGATTCATTGAGAATTTCTCAAGAATTGCAAAGCCTATGACAGAATTGTTGAAGAAGGTAAACAAATTCATATGGGTGAGGACTGTGAGGCAAGTTTTCAGGAGTTGAAGAAAAGATTGGTTACCTCACCAGTTTGATATTGCGGATCAGACTAAGGATTATGAGGTGTATTGCGGCGCTTCACGTCGAGGACTTGGAGCCGTGCTTATGCAGGAAGGAAGAGTTGTTTCGTATGCTTCACGACAACTTAAGCCCCATGAGTTGAATTATGCCACTCATGATTTGGAGTTAGCAGCCGTTGTGCATGCCTTGAAGGCGTGGAGACATTTTCTCATTGGAAATCATTGTGAAGTATATACGGATCACAAGAGTTTGAAGTACATCTTCACACGATGAATTGAATCTCGAGACAAAGGAGATGGTTAGAGCTAATCAAGGATTATGATATGACATTGCATTATCACCCGGAAAGGCTAATGTAAGTAGGCGGCGCATTGAGCCGTAAGAGCCACGTCAATACCCTAATGATGGGAGGAATACCCAATGAGTTAGCGAGGACCTTCGAGAGCTATGTTTGGAAATAGTTCCGAGAGGCTATGTAGCAGCATTGGAGATTCGATCGACACTAATGGACAAAATCGAGAAGCCCAAAAGGCGGATAAGGAAGTTGCCTCTATAAAGGAGAAAATGAGCAAAGGAAAAGCTAAAGGATTTCGTGAGGATGAGCACGATACCCTATGGTTTGAAGACCGTGTTTATGTGCCCAATGACCCGAGAGATCAGGAAGTTGATTTTGCAAGAAGCCCATGATTCACCCTATTCGATTCACCCGGAAATACCAAGATGTATTTGGATTTGAAGAATATTTTCGGTGGACGGAATGAAGAAGGATATTGCGGAGTATGTAGCGTTTGCGGCGTATGTCGAAAGTAAAGCGAGCATCGAAGCCAGCAGGATTGTTACAACCGTTGCCGATACCGAATGGAAGTGGGATAAACTAGGCATGGATTTCATCACAGGTTTGCCAAAGACCCGTTCAGGATATGACTCGATTTGGGTCATAGTCGATCGTTTGACAAAGGTAGCTCATTTCATTCGGTCAAGACTACCTATAGCAGTGCTAAGTTGGCGAAGATATACATGACCAGAATTGTGTGTTTACGGAGTTCGAGGAGCATCGTATCGGATAGAGGAACCCAGTTTACTTGAAATTTTGGAATCGGTTACACGAAACATTGGGAACCCGATTGGAATTGATACAGCTTTCCACCCACAGACCGATGGACAGACCGAGAGAGTCAATCAGATTTTGGAGGACATGCTGAGAGCTTGTGCACTAGATTATGGATCTAGTTGGGATGATAATTTGCCGTATGCGGAATTTTCCTACAATAACAGTTACCAAACCAGCTTAAAGATGGCACCTTTCGAGGCTCTGTATGGAAGAAGGTGCAGGACACCGTTGTCATGGGACGAAACTGGAGATCGTCAATTTTTTGGACCAGATTTAATTAAGGAGTCTGAACAGAAAGTTAAGCTGATTCGAGACAGGCTCAAGGTAGCCCAGTCCAAACAGAACAGCTATGCCGATTCAAAGTGCAAAGCGATTGAGTATGAAGTTGGAGACAGAGTATATCTCAGAGTATCCCCGCTTCGAGGAGTTAAGCGTTTTGGAGTGAAAGGAAAGTTAGCACCCCGTTTCGTTGGACCATATAAGATTTTGCAACGCATGGGAGAAGTTGCGTATAAATTGGAATTGCCAGAAGGACTGTCAGGAGTTCATGATGTATTCCATGTTTCTTAGTTGAAGAAATGTCACCCCGAGATAGCAGAGGTACCGTTAAGAGACACGATTACTCTGGAAGCAATTCAGTTGAAGGATGACTTGACATATGAGGAAAAACCGTTAAGATTCTCGATTATGCCAACAGAGTTACCCGCAGCAAGGTTATCAAGTTTTGCAAAGTTCAGTGGAGCCACCACACCGAGGATGAAGCCACCTGGGAAAGAGAGGAAGTTTTGCTTAAAGACCACCCTCACCTATTTTCTAGCCAACCCGAATCTCGAGGGTGAGATTCATCTTAAGGGGTAGGTTTGTAACATCCCAAATTTTCAATTTGAATGTTATACATTAGGTCATCATGCATATCATATTTTCTCGCATTTTTCCGATCCTAGAAATTTCACGCAACTCAAGGACCCTCGGAGAGAGTTGGAAGTTTCATTATTTTCATATTTGGGTTTCTCAAAATTTGAAAATAGGATCATTTAATTTATTTAAATTATCTTCATAAAGTTTTCCTATGAAAATTAAGAGAGGGAATAATATGACTTTCCCAACAATTTGGAAAAATGAAGATTTTATAAATAAATCAAATTTGGTTTTGGAAGATTTATTTTGCTTAGGCAAAAAAAAATGAGCATTTTAAAAATTTATGCATGTTTGCCGTTTTTAAAGTTCATTTTGTTCGACTCAATTTTAGGAGTCGGGGAAAATTGTTTTTATTTAAATCGGAATTCATTTGGTATTTTTTAATTCGTTTGGTTTAATTTTATTTAAAAAAACCCCCCTGGGCCAAGGCCCAGCCGGCCCAGCCAGCCAGCCCGGCCCAGCGCCCGCCTCCCTCTCTCTCCTCACGCACACCGCTGCCCATGTGGTGCCCCGCCAAGACGCCTCCCGAGTCGGCTCGACTGGCCGCTCCCTTACCCTCCCAAGCCACCCGCCCCTCCCCCCCCTTTTATATACCGCCGCCCCCCCCCCTTCTCTCCTCACCCGCCACCACCCGCCCGGCCGACCCCGCCGCCGCCCCGCCTGAACGCCGCGCCGCCGTCGCCGACGCCGGAGCCCGCCGCCCTCGCCGCCCCTCCCGACCCGTCGGACCACCCCGCCGCCCGGAGCCCGCGGACCTCGCCCGGAGAGAGTCACCGGAGGTAGCCCGCCCGATCCGGTTTTCCCTAAAAACCGATCCGTTTTTTTAAAAGAGATGTTCGCTTTTTTTTAAAACCCTAGATTGGTTTTATTTTTTGGTTTTCTTATTTATGACGTCCACCGAACCGTTCGTTTCAATGAACGTGTTCGTTGGATTAGTTCTGTTAACGAACGTCCGTTATTTAAACCGTTCGTCGTTTTCTTTTAATCGGATTTATCCGTTATTTTTCGATTCGATTTGAGATCCGATTTTCAAATCTGTTTTATTTCTCGCTCGTTTATCGGAATCAGGTGGTTCAAGCGCTGGAGTTTAAGAATGAAACCGCCGTTCGACTAACCTACTTTCACAGAGTTTTGCTACTGTGAAATTTTGACCTAGTTTCAGATTGCAAAACCGAGTCGTTCTCTCTCGAGTTTCGACTTTCGATGTTTATTTGATTCGAATCTTTTGCAACCAGGGTTCTTAAGTTGAACTTTCTGGTTAGATCTTTTATTCGAGATTTCCCGTGCATTAGATGAGTACTTATTGTGCGCTTGTTGTTTGTCTGCGTTAGATCACCGGAGTGCGCCGCTTGTTACTTGAATCTCTAGGTCTCGCGGATCATCGACAAGGCAAGTAACACTTGATCATACCTTTTCTACTACCCAGTTTTATTGCATTAGATCAAACCCTCAAACACTTGCATGATTAGGATCTAATTAAATTGTGGGTTTGGGAAGTAGATTGAGGTAGTGCCTATTACTGTTTTACTTATGAAACCTTGGGAGTTACTTCTCGTTTGCTTGTTTATGCCATGCTATGCTAGTAGGCGTGGATTGGGTGAGTGAATATCCATGACAGATGTGAGATTGTTAATTAATGGTTTATCTAAGGTGGCAACCTAAACACACATCTGGGTGGATTGAGGCACCTGGTTTCTATCAGACTTACTGTATTTCTTGGACCGCCACCTGGGCTCTAAGGGATCATAAGATTATTCAAACTGGAAACTTCCGTGTGCAGCCACAAGCCAATTATGGGCTCTGGCGTAGTTGACTAAGTTGTGCGAACTCTTACGGGTAGGCTAGCTGATGTAGGGGATGTAGGTTGGTACGGTCTACCCACATGTAAGGTGCTAAGCGCTTCGAAAGACTATGTCTCGGTCATCCGTTTCTCAAACACCATGTAGTCACGAGAACCAAGCGGAGGCGATCGAGTCTTGTGGGGAAAAGTCGCAAACCTCTGCAGAGTGTATAAACTAATCATGATTAGCCGTGTCCCGGTTATGGACAATTTGAGTATCCGTAATTGAATATCATGTGAATCTCAACATGTTACTTCTAATAAAAGTTATTGGGTTTTGATGAGTACTTTTAATTGGGATTGAGGATCTGTCAACCATTCTCAATGTTTAACAACCACCATGATAGTTAAATAAAACTATTCCTTTGATGTAGGGAAAATCAGCTTTATGCAAATGTAACCGTAGAGCCTTACCACCAGCCATATATGCATGTAGTATAGGCTTATTCCTTCATTGCTCTTATGTGTTACATTGCGGCATATTCCATGTCTGACCCGTTTTGGGCTGCAACTTTCACGTTGCGAGACTTTTCGAACGACAGTAAGGTGTTAGGTCGTGGTTCTATACTCAGTGATGCCATTGGAGTTGATGGACTCGCTTATCTTCCAAGCCTTCGCTGTTATTATTAGATGGCCTTAAGCCAAATTATTGTAATAAGTTCCCTTGTGGACAACGATGTAATAAGTGTGTGATTGCTACTCTGCAATAAATCCTTCAAATCTTGTGTGGTGTCGGCATTCTCGATCCAGGATGACACTGAGCACAGAGACTGGATCCATTCGGGTCTGGTCGCTACACGGAGCCAGGGAATACTCGGCAGTTATTTCCCACGCGGAGGAGTACGAGGGTTTTCTGGTTCGTCTGCCGTCGCCGGAGAATAACAACATGTGTGGGGCTGAGTGTGAGTAGAGGGATAGCTAGGCCAGCGATGGGAGTAGGGTGTGGTGGTGAGGCCTGCGCGGCAGCACAGCCGACCGCGGGGAGGAGGGAGCAGGCAGTCCCGCGGGCGCTTGTTTGAGCGGCTGGAGCAGGAAGAGCAGATATTGAAGAAGCACGACGACCGTTGGATGGACATCCAACAGTATACAGGCCATCTGTGGAAAGCCTCAAATCTGTGGAAAACAGCATACAACCCATTTGCCATTATTTCAAATAGTTTACAGCCCATTTGCTAATTCCTACAGGTTTTTTTGGAGCTCGTATTCTTTTTGTTAGCATTACAGCCCATATTGTGGCCACGTTTAAAAAATTATACGAAATTTTGCATATGCCGGTGCGGTCTGAACTGTTTTTAATCCCGAAATTTCGAGTCACATTCAGACTAATTTTAAAAATAAATGTATGTCAATATAAAATCCAATAAATTGTTCACGCATAAAAATCAATGCAATTTAAAATCTTGAAATGAAAAAAAGATATTTGAAACTAATTGCCGGTTTGATGTGTTTTGAAAATGTACAACCCATTTATCATTACTGATAGGCCATTTTCTCGGCCAGCCGAATGAAGCTCTCCTCGTCTAGCCCAACAGGCCTGATAAAGTGACTTACTTGACAAATCACAAAAAAATTGGGCTAGCCATTTTCAAAAAGAAAAAAAACTACTGGGTTGGTCTGTGGTAAACATAAAAGAAAAGGTTGTCTAGACAGGCCAGAGTGTCCCGCACAGCCCAGTTGACACCCTGCTTCCGTCTCAAAAACATATTAGATAAATGCCACTACAATTATGGCGATTCATAAAAATGCCACTGCAATTTCCAAACTTTGAAAAATGCCACTGCAATTTTTGCAAACTTTGAAAAATGCCACAGCAGTTTGCAAACTTTGGAAAACGCCACTCCAGACTTCAAAAAATGCCACTAGAAATGGCATGAAATGGCATTTTTCAAAGTTTGGAAATTACAATGGCATTCTCGGAGGCATTTATCAAATTAACCCAAAACAAAAATAACTGGGCGAGCTGCTGGGTCCCTGGTGTCAGCCGCTCGTTGTGCAATTCTCTCGTTTATTGACTACGTTGACAATGGCATGGGACCCAGATGTCAGAAATCAACTAGGAGGAGCCATTTTTTTATTGGCTTGAAATAAGGAGGCACTTGCTTGCGTACTGCCATGTCCTTGGCGGGTCCCTGCTGTCATCCTCTCCACGTACAATCATCTCCTGATTGTGTACGCGTCAACTTGCTAGGCCCACAAGTCAGCCTCTAAACCCGTGGAGGACAAATACAACCCATTTAAAAAAATAACAGCCATTCCATACGTTCAAACGGAAAGTTCAACATTGAGCAAAGTAATGTGTCCGATCCACATATAGAGTACTGAACTTCCATGTTGACAACCATCATAGCCAAGTTAACTATCTACTCCCACTAGACAAGTACTAACTTACTCTTAGCTAACTAGGCGATGCGGCGGTACACGCTAAACGCCGGCACCAGCGTCTGCACCTCGCCTCGGACTTGCGGAGGTGCGATAGAAGGCGCGTTGCTTTCGCGCTGCTGGCCCTTTCCATGCGGCGTGGTCCACGAGCTTGACAAGGCGGAAACCCACTTGACGAGCTGGTAGTAAAAATCAGCGTCGCGAACGCGTGTGAGGGAGTTCCGGACTAGGGGGTGTCCGGATAGCCGAACTATCATCATCGGCCGGACTCCAAGACTATGAAGATACAAGATTGAAGACTTCGTCCCGTGTCCGGATGGGACTTTCCTTGGCGTGGAAGGCAAGCTTGGCGATACGGATATGTAGATCTCCTACCTTTGTAACCGACTCTGTGTAACCCTAACCCTATCCGGTGTCTATATAAACCGGAGGGTTTTAGTCCGTAGGACGAACGACAATCATACCATAGGCTAGCTTCTAGGGTTTAGCCTCTCTGATCTCGTGGTAGATCCACTCTTGTAATACACATCATCAATATTAATCTAGCAGGACGTAGGGTTTTACCTCCATCAAGAGGGACCGAACCTGGGTAAAACATCGTGTCCCTCGTCTCCTGTTACCATCCGCCTAGACGCACAGTTCGGGACCCCCTACCGAGATCCGCGGTTTGACACCGACGTTGGTGCTTTCATTGAGAGTTCCTCGTATGTCGTCACCGATAGGCCCGATGGCTCCTTCGATCATCAACAGCGACGCGTCGTGGTGAGACTTCTCTCCCCAGACAGATCTTCGTGTCCGGCGGCTTTTGCTGCGGGCAACCCGCTGGCCATCTAGAGCAGATCAAAAGCTTCGCCCCGACCGTCCAGTCGATTCGAAGTTTAAACTATCGGCCGATATCCGCGGGGCTTGATCTTGACAGATTCGAGCCACAGCCAAAGCGCGACCGCCTGTCTCGATGGGCATGATCTAGCTCTGCAGCGAGCAAGTGCCACGGAGGCGCACGTAATCCGCTCCGACCCTTAATCCGGGCGGACTCCCCGATCGGGGCGAGTGGTTGGACACCGCCTCGGGGCTTTAATCTCTCGGCGATCGAGCGAACTCCATCCCTGTCCTTTGCGAAGACCTCGAATCCAGGGTGCCGGACTCTTCTCCGGACTCCGAACCATCCACGCGCTTGCCGATCGAATCCGATTTGGCGCCCGTTATGGATTTCACTGCCGCGGACATCTTTCAGCACTCGCCTTTTGGCGACATCCTGAATTCACTAAAGTCTCTCTCTTTATCCGGAGAGCCCTGGTCGGACTACGGTCAGGAAGGTTGGGATACGGACGATGAAGAAATTCAACGCCCACCCACCACCCACTTCGTAGCCACTGTCGATAGCCTACACGACGTGCTCGATTTCGACTCCGAAGACATCGACGGTATGGACGACGATGTAGGAGACAAGAATGAACCAGCACCTATAGGATACTGGACAACCTCACCCCATGATGTATACATGGTGGATACACCTAAAGCAAATAAAGACGAGGAGCAACGGGACGCTACGAAGGATAAATCCTCGAAAAGCAGTCAAAGCGGCAACGTAAACACCGAACAAAGTCCCGCCTCAACAAAGACCCAGTCATAGAGCAGGGCGAACCGGTGGACAACGAACAAGCTATCGAGCAGTCGTCCGAACAAGACAACTTGGATAAACAATCTGTCCCCGGCGAAGACAACAGTCCGGACAATCTCACACCGGACAAACCACTGGAGAAAAATGACCTCTGGAAAAGGCTCGTCGCCACTGCGCGTAGCCTGAAAAAGCAGAAGCGGGAAGCTCAAAACAGCGGAAGATGCACTCAGGAATAGATGGAGCAAAGTATTCAGCACCGCACACAAGTACGGCGACAGTCGCCGAACAAAGTGCTACCCGAAAAGAAAGCTACTGCCCGAATTCGACGAGGAGGCCTTAGAGCCCCCACAATTAAAAAGCAAGAAGGCCACCCGGTCGGATGGACGACCTCATGGCAAAAAGAGAGCGGCGATTGGCGCCGCACACAAGCCAATATGCGATCCGCATAAGGATTCACATCAAGAGGATGGCCCGATTAGGTCCATCTATGGGCCAAGAAAGCAGGCTCGTCAAAGCAATGCAACACGCCAAAATTTCGAAGATCATGGCACACCCAAATATAGGGGTGCAGACACCCCTATGTTTCACCAATGAGGTCTTTGGATCATGAATTTCCAGCGGGATTCAAACCCGTAAACATAGAGGCATACGATGGAACAACAGACCCTGGAGTCTGGATCGAGGACTACATCCTCCACCTACACATGGCTAGAGGAGACGATCTCCACGCCATAAAATACTTACCCCTTAAACTCAAAGGCCCAGCTCGGCATTGGCTTAAAAGCCTCCCCGAAAATACCATTGGAAGCTGGGGAGAGCTCGAGGATGCATTTCGGGCAAATTTTTAGGGGACTTATGTCCGCCCTCTGGATGCAGATGATCTAAGTTACATAACTCAACAGCCCGAAGAGTCAGCCCAGAAATTCTGGAATAGGTTCCTAACTAAAAAGAACCAAATAGTCGACTGTCCGGACGCCGAAGCCTTAGCAGCTTTCAAACACAACGTCCGAGACGAATGGCTCGCCAGACACCTCGGCCAAGAAAAGCCAAGAACAATGGCCGCATTAACAAGCCTCATAACCCGCTTTTGCGCGGGAGAGGACAGCTGGCTGGCTAGATGCAGCACCAGCGACCCGAGTACATCCGGAATCAGGGATGGAAATGGGAAATCACGACGCAGAAGAGATCAGCGCCGGAATAAGGAAAATGGCCCAAATAGTACGGCGGTCAACGCCGGATTCAAAAGCTCTCGGCCAAACAACAAAACACTGCCCCTAAAGGATAAAAGTGACGAGCTATCCAACCTAAACAAGATTTTGGATAGACTGTGTCAAATACATGGTACCTCCGGAAGCACGCAAACCATACCCACGAAATTGCTGGGTCTTCAAGCAGTCCGACCGACTTAACGCCGAACACAAGGGGCTCGACACACCAAATGCACAGTGACGAAACCCAAAAGCAGCACTCGGAAAACGAAAAACTTTCCCACGGGAGGTTAAAACAGTAAACTCACTTCACGTGATCAAAGGAAAAATAAAGCGGCGCCCCTAAAAGGCGCGCCGCTGCACCGGTTGTCAAAACCAATCACCTTCGACCATCAGGACTATTCCGATAGTATCCGAAACGCAGGATGGACTGCCTTGATATTGGATCCTATAATCGACGGATTCTAATTTACACAGGTCCTCATGGATGGCGGCAGTGTCATAAACCTGATATATCAGGACACAATCCGCAGGATGGGGATATACCCAACCAAAATTCGCCATAGCAACACCTCCTTTAAAGGAGTACTGCCAGGCCCATACGCCCTTTGCACGGGCTCCATACTGCTAGAAGTTGTGTTTGGTTCATCCGACAACTTCCGTCGCGAAAGGTTACTCTTCCATGTCGCCCCGTTTAAAAGTAGCCATCAAGCACTATTGGGACGCGAAGCTTTCGCCCGCTTTAACGCAATACCGCATTATGCATCTCTAACACTTAAAATGCCCGGTCCACGTGGCATCATCTCGTTGAAAGGAAGTATTAAGTGTTACTTGAGCGCGGAAGAAGGGGAGACTGCATCGACAGCTCCACTGCTATCCGGCTCCACTAGGCAAAGAACCTGCAATAGGTCATTCAAACCCCGGATACGGCTAGATGAGTCCGGCGCCCACTAGCGGCATACCCCCATACAAGGGGCTGCATGAATTTATAACAAGAGACAATAAAGCTCAAATTTTATTCACTTCTTCGAACCGTACTTTGTTTATTTAAATATTAAGTACATCTTTCGCACGATCCTTTTTCTTTTAAACTAAGTTCCTTTCTTTTACAGATGAACAACGTGCTACACCCGTCCAGGATACGGCACAACGGAGACACAGGCGCAGACGTGCAGTAGGGACCCGTTGCAAGGATTCTTTTTAGATTAAGACCCTGCGTAAACCTTTTTTCACTGTGTCTTGTTGATATACACCCCCCCCCCCCAGGTTCCTTAATATAACCGAGGACGAGACTGGTGCTTTGGCATTGGCCGCACTTGAACTTTTTGCGTGTACCTAGACACCAGGGGCTTAGGGCATTATTCTGCCCATTTTTAATAAAGACCGAATACCTTAGGGAGTATTCGGCGTCTCGAGTTAGGCCTTATATGCATCAGCTCCAATCATGTCTTTGGTCAAATGTTGGGTTGCCGGCTCCTGTGTTTTGCTGCCTTACGTTCCGCTTTCACGGCTAACGCGGCACCGGAGAACTATCGCGATTGTGCCCGGTTCGGCGGGCGAGCACCTCAAGAGAGAAAGCCAAAACTGACTGTCATGATATAGCGAGAGACTGGTCAACCCACGATGACTCACAGGAATGTTTAGAATTCCTCCGCATTAACGAAGGACCGGTTTTAGGTCGTGCACATACGCACTTTCGAATTCGGGAGAGTGCGGTGCCTGTGGGCTATATAGTAGCCCCACCCTCGAACTCCTATGGCTAAGTGAAAGTGATAAAGCATTATAGTCCGGTTGCCTGGTTTGCTACGCTGTCACCTCCTTGACAAGACCAAGACGTTTGATTAAGAGTGAAAAAGCGCTTCTTTTTGCAAACACCCCCGCACTATGTGCGTGGGGGCTGAAGCCAAGGACTGCCATCTTTTAGGTTATATACACATATACATAAACGGCCGCACAGGGAGTAGTTTACTACTTGAACGCACAAGTATAAAAAGCACTTATATTACATTGAAACATTGTTTTCACAAATCATACATGTCATTCCAACATAATATCCATCGAGCACTGCGCCTCTATTAAACGAGCGCCCGGCAGGACTTCTTCAAAGTAGTGCTCGGCAGGTACTCGGCTTCTGTCTGAGTCTTGGGATGCAACATCGGTGGCCTTCATCTCTGCCCAGTATGTCTTGACACGGGAAAGAGCCATCCGCGCTCCCTCAATACACGCTGATCGCTTCATTGCGTCGATACGCGACACCGCACCAAGAAACTGCTACACTACACCAAAATAGCTCTTCGGCTGGGGTCCATCCGGCCAAAAGTGAGTCAAGACATGCTTCATGGCCAATCCGGACAATCGATTCAACTCGGCCCATTCGGCCAACCGATCGGTCAGCGGCAGAGGACGCTCCGGACTATGGAATTGCGACCAATATAGGTCTTCCCTTCCGTGCCCCTTCTGGCCCCGGAAGTGCTCAACCGCGTCCACAGCGCTCGCCGCCAAGTCCAGATAAGCATCCTCTGAACTCCATAATTTATCCAACGGAGCATACTTTGGATCTGTATATTTCCTCCGCAGCAGAAACGGTTTTCCAGCCGCAATTGCCCTGGCCTGACTCAGCTCCTCCTTGGCAGCTCTCAAAGCCGATTGGGCATTCTTGGATTCGGCGGCGGCCTTCTTTAGGCCCTCCTGTTCCGCTTTGACGCTTTTTTCAAGAACCTCGCAGCGATCGGTAGCATTCCTTAACTTTTTAGCCATCTCGGCCATCTCCGCTTTGCTTCGGCAGTGAGCAGCCCGTTCAGCTTCTAGCTCTTCGGCCGCCTTTAAAGCAGCCGCATTACTACTCCTGGCTTGCTCTTTCGCTCGGGCAAGTTCTGCCTGCAGCTCCTCAACGGCAGCGGCACCATCTGCATTAAAGCATACACACAGTAAGACATGGGCGTCAAGCTCCCTTAACAGGTGTCCGCATAGAAGTCGCATACCTTGTGACTCGTCAAACCGTTTATTGACCAGCGCGATGTCCGCATCTGCCTCGTCAAGTTGCCGCTTCAGTTCGGCATATTCATCAGTCCGGCTGGCCTCCGGACGCTCCGCCACCTGTTTAGAAGCGGTGATATGTTAAAACTGAGAATTTGATCCTCGGCACGTTGTCAATTTTGACAACATACCGAGTCTCAGGGGCTACTATCTATACAGGGCGCATTTCATATGCATAACTGTCAGAAGGTACATCACTTTTTGCGTACCTCAAACCCCGTCAGTAAGCTTCTGACGGCTTCATGCAATCCGCTCTCCGCGGATGCAATTCTTTCAATCACCATACCCATTAGAGCACGGTGATCTTCTGAGATAGCCGCTCGCCCGAGCAGATCCTTCAGATCCTCCGACCGCACACCACTTGGCGCCGGACCTTCCGCCCTCGCCGGACTTGGGGGAACCCTCCGCGACGACACCTCCGGGTCGTCCGCCTCACATGAGGGTGCGACAGGTGGAGGCGTTTCGCTCTCCATCATCTCCGGAAGAAGATTCCCCGAAGACGAGCTCTGCTGAGAAGGGTTGAGGTCCGAACTACAAGGTACAATTCCGGTTATCTTCATAAATAAATACGGGGATGCTCCTTATTTACAAGACCCCTTCTTTCTACTTACGGCTAGCTGGAGGGCTGATCCCCTTGGGGAAATAATGCGGATGGGTTACTTCCCAGCGCCGGACTCTCTGCCGAAGATTCCCTTCCTTTCTTTAAGGCCTTGACCTCCGGATCTTCTGAAGCGGTCCTCTTCTCTCCTCGGAAGGTGGGACTCTTAATCCCTCCTTCCTTGATAGCCTCCTTCGCAGAGGCAGTTGCTCCACCGCTCCTCCCTTCGCCTTCTTCAAAGGGAACGACCTTCAACATATTGGTCAACATGGGATCCGGCGCGGTCTCTGGGAGGGGAGCCGGACACCTTATCAACTTTGCCTTGGCTATCCACTCCTGTTCAAGAAACGGCTCCTTTAAAGGGCATATATATATAATAAATGAATGAACAGCTTGTGTGGTTTCAGGTCTACTTACTTGAGCATCTGGGTGATTGCAGCTTAGTCTTGCGTCCTCGGTCAAGTCCGGACACTTCTCTCGTGATCCGAAGAACAGTTTATACATCTCCACGGGCGTCGTGCCCATAAAATTTTGGAGAGCTCGTGGTCCCTCCGGATTGAATTCCCACAGGCGGAGGGGGCGACGTTTGTAGGGCTGAAGACGCCGGATCACAATAACCTGCGCCACTGCAACCAGATTGATCGCTCTTTCCCGGAGATCTCGAATACGGCCCTGCAGCAGGGGAACGTCCTTGGACGACCCCCAGTCGAGCCCCTTGTTGACCCATGACGCCAGCCGCTGTAGTGGACCTGAGCGGAAGGCAGGGAGCGCCGCCCATTTGGTGCCCCTGGGAGCGGTGATATAAAACCACTCCCGTTGCCATAAACCAAGCTCCTCTTGAAAAGAGCCCTCGGGCCATGGAGCACCAGCACATTTGCTTATGACCGCCCCTCCGCACTCTGTTTGTTGCCCCTTGATCACCTTTGGCACCACCTTGAAGGTCTTGAGCCACAATCCAAAGTGAGGGGTAATATGGAGGAAGGCCTCACATACAACAATGAATGACGAGATATGGAGGATAGACTCCGGATTCAAGTCATGGAAATCAAGCCCATAATAAAACATGAGCCCCAAGACAAAGGGGTCCGTCGGAAGCCTAAACCCGGCGGAAGTGAGACACGAACACCACGTCCTCGCCGGGCTCAGGAGTGGGAATGACCTGCCCTGGAGCAGGCAGCCTATGCGAGATCTCACCGGTTAGATACCTGGCGTCTCGCAGCTTTAGCACGTCTTCTTCTGTAACGGAGGAAGACACCCATCGGCCATGCTGGTCGGAGCCGGACATCGTTGAAAGTCCGAAGCGCCTGAATCTGAAGCTTTGGGGTGTTGGAATTCGAAGCGCAAGGCGAACTCGATAGAGGGTGTAAAAAGGAGAGGGCCTTGGTCTCATTATAAAGAGGTTGAATACCAAGAGCCCACCGCGTGGTCGATTAGGACTCGCCTTTGATAGAGAAGGCAGGCCAACGGGCGCGGTTGGGTTACCCACGTCCGTATTGATGGGAATCCCGGAATAAGGGGAACACGATCTCTGCCTCGACAAGACATGCCAAGGAAACGCGCCGCTAAACGCTGAGGTGGAACAGTAAAAACAATTTGAATAAAGGCTTGGTAGTGGTGCGACGTCACGCCACAAAATACGTCAGTAGATTGATCTTGTGTAATATTATTCTCGCTACGGTGGTATGTGGCATTTATTTTTGCAGAGCCGGACACTATCCTGGTGTTCACAATCTTCTACGAATAATTCGGAAGAAGAACCCGCCTTGCAATGCCGAAGAAAATATATGCGCCGGACTCATCGTCATTGAAGCCTGGTTCAGGGGCTACTGAGGGAGTTCCGGACTAGGGGGTGTCCGGATAGCCGGACTATCATCACCGGCCGGACTCCAAGACTATGAAGATACAAGATTGAAGACTTCGTCCCGTGTCCGGATGGGACTTTCCTTGGCGTGGAAGGCAAGCTTGGCGATACGGATATGTAGATCTCCTACCTTTGTAACCGACTCTGTGTAACCCTAAGCCTATCTGGTGTCTATATAAACCGGAGGGTTTTAGTCCGTAGGACGAACGACAATCATACCATAGGCTAGCTTCTAGGGTTTAGCCTCTCTGATCTCGTGGTAGATCCACTCTTGTAATACACATCATCAATATTAATCTAGCAGGACGTAGGGTTTTACCTCCATCAAGAGGGCCCGAACCTGGGTAAAATATCGTGTCCCTCGTCTCCTGTTACCATCCGCCTAGACGCACAGTTCGGGACCCCCTACCCGAGATCCGCCGGTTTTGACACCGACAGCATGCGTGCCCGACAGCCTCCAGGGCTATTTGCCGGGCGCCGGCCTCCACGTAGCCCAGTTGTGGGCGCTCTGCTCGCGACTCAGAGCGTCGGTGCGCTGCTGCTCCATGTCCCGCTGGCGGCGCAAATCGGTGTTACGCTGCTCCTCCGCCAGGCGGTCGCGCTCCAACAACTCCTCCTCCTCCGCCATGCGGTCGCACTCCAACAACTCCTCGATCTACCCATTGCCATCTAAAGGCAGATAGAATGCCTGCTCCCTCCGTCTGCCTTCCAGTGAAAAACCGAACACTAGTTCCGGGCGGTGACCGCCTCCGGCATCGCCTACCACGGATGGGCGGGGGCATGGCGAACGTGGCGAGCGACGTCGGGCTGGTGGGGGCTTATGAGGATATGGCGAGTTGGGTCACGGTGGCACTGGAGAATGCCGGGAAACAGTACTTATAGGGGGAAGGTAGCGCGACGGTCATCGGAATTCAATGCATAATGGCTTAGCGCGCCAGCTTGCCGTGGAAAACTAGGGAAACTGAAGTTATGACTGTGTCATCCCGTCCTGTCTGGGTCGCACGTCGGCATGGCGGTCAAACGAGTGCACTCGAATCATCTCCCTCCTTGTCAATAATGATTTCAGGGATTTGAAAAGCCCGCAACAATTAAAGCGTATCTTTTTTCGCATCAGTTAGCTGCCTTAATTACGGCCGACTGCATGCAGGCACTCAAAATCGCTCACAGGCAGTACGCGAAGCAGCATGTAATGAGTCGCAGCCGAGGGCACGCATGCAGCCACTTAAATCGCTGGAATTAATTAGGCTTAAAATTCTGCATGCCGTTAATTATTGCCATGCCTTGGTCTTGCTGCTTTGCTCACGGGACTAATAAACCCGGACGGAGGGAGTACCTTGGTTGGTGAGAGGTTTGAATTAAGCCCTGCAAACCGGAAAGGAGGTACTAGTACGTGCGTCATCCGCTATTTATTCGTGTACGATCGAGTAGGTCGTTTCTTGAATTGAGCCCTGCAAACCGGAAAGGAGGTAGTACGTGCGTGATATGCTATTTATCCGTGTAGGATCGATAGTGTAGCTTGTCGGTTTCTTCAGAGGTAGGCATTTTATTCAAAAAACTGCCACTTTGCATCTTAAGGCCGTAAATAAAACTGTCAGTGCACATTTGTAGGCTAGCTAGTGATCGATCAAGAACTTGTAAACACCGAGCTAACAGAAATAAGTAACTGTTAATGCATCTCAATGATTCATAGATCATATACAAATATGCAGCTCCAAAAGTAAAGATCAGCCACTTCCGATCTTGCGTCGCAACTAAAACTAACTAGTATGATTCCCATACATAAGATCAACATGTTTATGCATCTCAATGATTCACAGATCATATACAAATATGTAGCTCCAAAAGCAAAGATCTAGAAAAACATCTGTTCTTCCTACTAACATGGATGCTTCTCTTGGCCAACATTCAAGACAGATGAAAGACAAATTTGTTTGTGAAGTCTACAATTCCTCTTGCAAACGTAAGTGGTTTCACCAACAGCTGGAACCATGAGAATGAACCACACATGATGGAGGAATATCCACTGCAATATGATTTGGTCTCCTCTCGATCAAACCGCGAGACTATTTTCGGAATACAAACTTTAACTTAGGGAAAATGATGCCCATTGTATAACCAGACCAAAGCAATGAAGCACCAAGTGTTGGCCAGTAAATAGTACAGTACTACTTTTCTGCAGTCCATGAAGTGACTATCCAATCTTTGTGTCTATTTTCAAATGGCACTGCATACAGTGACTATACTATTCTCTTATGCAGTTCAACCAAAATTACGGACACTTTGTTTGTTTGCCAAATAGCAACGGGCAGACATCTCTGTCTGCACAAATATCAAGCAGCTAGTAAACATATACCACACCATGTTCGCAGTGATGGAAGAGGTGAAGTCGATACAACTGAAATTGAGCATCCAATCATTGAATTCTGTCCTGCACCTCCAATGTAGGTCCACCCTGCCAATAAATTCACATGCAAACCACTAGTATCTTATATTTACTAATTAGAGGCACTAACAAAGCTCCAAATTAATCCCGAGGTTAAGAAAGTTCATCCATTAGATTGAATAATAATTAGTGGACAACCGTCGGATGATGTCTACTCAAAAAAAATTCCCTTGCGTGGCTTGCATGAGAAGGTTTCCTCTCTTTTCCAATGTCCTTCCATAATACGAGTAGTACATTAAAAACACATCTAATTGTCTCTCGACTCCCATCTTCCTCCAACTGATTCTTCGGTGCAAGATTGAGAAGTCATCATGGTCGTCTCAGCTACGAAGGAGTACCCTCTCTTCATGTTTCTTCAACAGTTGTGCATGTTTGTGGAGTCATATCATCGAACAACGCTGCCGCCGGCAACGTCATCGTTTTGGTCTACTACACCCGAAGAGCCAAACTAAAGCTTTCCGCCTGTACAAACTCCATGGAGCAATTAGGTAAGATGAAGATTCAAAACTCCTGTTCCTTTTCTTTCTTCTAAGTTCATTAAGACTTCAGATGAACCCTGCGTTGCTCTCATCCGATCCCCCTCTTCAAACTCCACTAAGCAATCAATCTAAAAAAGGGTCCTCCCTCTGTGCCCGTTCCTGTGAATCTGTCTCAATCGACGATGCATTGGTTGCAGACCATCCGCCTCATACTCGACCTTGCCGCATCACCCGTCCTCAATGTTCTGCAATTCATGTAAAAATGACTCACAAATCCTGACTTTCCAGCCTCTGATTCTTCTCAACTGCAGCCAAGTTGCTGTCCAACGTGTCGGTTTATCTTATTCAGAGCCAAGATTCAGCGCAGGAGGGGGCATATTGGTCGTTGTTTGAAGCAGATCATGCTACGGCAGTCATCGGTGAGCCGCTCACTGTAGGCATTGCAGCTGATTGCCGCAGAGGTCACTATTGGAATTCAAATTCATCACCTGTCACCCATGCCCTGAGTCCCTGACTCAATACGCAAGTAATCCCTGTTCCTGAACTTACGTGCTCTGTCCTCTAACCTAGCAAATTCATTATTGTACACCGGTAGATCGGCTTGATTTTCTATTTGTGGACCAACACTAGAAGTATATTCTGGATGTATCTTTCTTTGTTCTTGACTTAATTGTGCGCTCTAGGAAGTGTAAAAGATCCAGCTTTGATTGCCTCCATAGCCTCTGGCTGAATAAACACAAGGGCTCTATATAATTATGTTTCACATATAAAAGAAAATGTTCATATGGGATCTTCTTGCAATATTTAGTTGTACGTAAGTAATCTATATCCTCTCGAATTTATTTTAAATAGCCTGAAATATTTGGAATTTTGAGCATGGCCTAAGGAAAACATACTGATTTAGCTTCAGCTATCTTCTACCAAGATTTCCTGTACGTACTTCTCTGAATATGAGTTTTTTTTGTATAGTGAGAATTAGCATATTCTATGTAAATCACCTTACATCAGATGAGTACATCTATGATCTGAACTCCATTGTTCGTACTGATACTACAGAGTAGAATTCTGACTTCCATTCTGTTACTCGGCATATTGAGAGTAGTACATGCATGTACTTTAAAACACACTTTGCACCAGAAACCTTAGAAAGGTTCTCCTCACTAATTTCCAGTTATATATGGATACCTACATTTTCATATAGTACTTATAATATGTATGCAACTTTCTGTAATTTAGTGTTTAAGTGACAAGACAGTCCAAGTATCTATAAAATGGAAATGCATCTCTGTTGCAGGTTCAACCCAAGTCTACTAACATGTAGGTATGACACCGATTTATCTGTATAGACAGTGATCTTCCTATTCTCCACACAAATATATCAAAATTTGGAAAATCTATGAAAAGATCCTAAGAGCAGGGGAAAAATCAAGTTGTGTTGCTCTATAGTTTTCTCTCTGAAAATTCACATGACCTATGTGATTTTTGAATGATAATTATGTTATTTTCATACTGGATAGTTTGTTCGAATAGTACACCGAGAACTAAGTACAGCCGTTATGGTGACTCAGTTTTACAACCAAATTGTGTATTTTTTCTCTTGATGACTTAGTTATTGCTAGAGCAATTGTTTGTAAAACTGTACCAATATGATCATGTTGTCTCTTATTTACGAAAATAATTTTCACTTCCTAGCATAGCTGGAAAAAAAATCTATGGTAACTCTTTTAATTGTCCATCTAGAGCATATGGTGACATTATCTTTTATCTGAAACTTCGCATGCATGTTTCCTCTTGGAACGATCACGCATCGAAAGTGGTTATAAATGTAATAAGTTCCAACAACAAATATATATTTGACCTCATATATTACGTAGGTGATGAAACCTTGAACTTGACACAATATTTTTTTATATAATATTCAACTTTGCTAATGTTTAGTGCATTTTTATATAAATATTGTCTATGTGTATTTAAATAATGCTGGCAAAGTGACCCATCATAAGGTTCATCATTTTCTGAAACATCTAGGAGCTCTAATTCTGTATTGTTGGATTTAGATGGCCCAAATTCATACGTGACCAAATTACTGACCCATGGTTGTACACTGTTCACGTATACTGGAGCTTTTATGCAACAGAGTTAGTACCAGTGACTCTTTTCTCTACTCCTTTCAGTAATTATACGAGTCCAAATTGTTAACATCACAAACCTACCCGTTGGTAATTTTTCTGACCTGTACTTTATGCAGTATTTTTTTAAAGAGTAGTTACTTCATGCTATAATAACAACTAAGGAAGCTATATACGCCCTACATACCTAATCTTCAAGTGTACATCTTTATACCATCTTTTTTGGTACTTCTTACTGATGTGTAATTTTTTGTAGATGACACATGTTAACCTATTAGCAGAGTGTGTTCTTGGACCCGATCTTATAGGATATGACATACGACTTCTCTTCTTTTGCAACAAATGAATTCTCCTTAATCTTTACCTCACACCTTCCTAGGATGTAATATTTTCACCTATTTCATTTAACTTGGCCCATATGAAACAGGAAGCACTGTCTAATTTTGTTGCACTGAACCATGCTGCTAAATCAGGTAAATCATGTGTTTTCTTATGTTAATTGGTCTTAGTTCTCATAATCCCCTTCGTAAGAATCTCATACTAATTATTCACATAAGCTAAGTTTGGCTCAAACTATTTCATGATCTTAATATGTGTGCCATTTTTGCCAAGTCTTCACTGCATATATGTGAACTATAGTTTATCTGCTCCCTAAGCACTGTTCAAACTTCTCAGGTTCTACATCACAGCCGATCCTTAGTATGTTCTTATATACCATATAAAGAACTGGGGCTCTACAAGATACTTACAGACATATAATATGACATAAAATTGCCACACAAATTCTTCCATGTACAAACAATTTCTGTTGTAAACTTTTTTGGGGGGTAATTTCTGTTGTAACCTTAAAGGTAGAGATGGCATAAAACCCTGGTGGGCACTCAGAGCTGGTGGAAGGCGGCAGTGACGGCATTTAGGGTAGAAGGCAACAAAAGGATGTACAAAGAGAACAACAAAAAATAGTGAGAATGTTCACCAAAGAAATGAAGAATAGTGAGAGCAAACAGTTAAGACATATGAACATCGATCATCATATCTTGCCTGATATTCAATTCAACTATTATATCAGGTACAAGTTTTACTTCTATTATACACTATCCTTTATAGAAATCAGTGTACTCATATATGCATGAATGCTTAATTAGTTCTAATTTTCTTGGCAAAATATGATGTCTTTTGCAAAATGGATGACACATAAACCAGTTTGGCCCTTTCCTCGAAATGGCAGTTTGTATTGTAGTCTGCATCAAACCACCTTATTTCATATACTATTATATTGATTCTCTTGCTGTTTTTATACTCCTTTTCTTCCAAGGTATGATTTAATGAGGTGAGATCGGCAAAGAATTTATGTTTATTTACTTCATGGTTGGTTGTCAAGGAAAGATCACAAATGTATCTATAATTTTGGTTGCCTATGTTAGTAAAATATATATTGCTCTGTTTTCCAACTCTCCATGCATAGGAGTCATATAAGGTAGAGAGTTTGGAACTTTTATTAGATTTGTTGCCTTTGTTGCACAAGCTTTGGAAATGCTTACAAAGCTTATGAAGGAGATAAAGGATGTTGCTGAAATTTGAATAATTCTTTCTATGGAAAAATAATTAAGGGGTAGCCATCATGAAGATCTCAACAATAAACAGATAGACGGAACTACTTGAGTTATAGCGACAACCGTTACTGCTTTAGAAAAATATTATCCCACCAAAAAACTGTAACTTTATTTAGTATTACTTAGCATATCATTTTTACATTACAACAAAAAATTACATATTTGAAATTTAACATCAAGTTGCCTCCTTGAGAAAGTGCATATGAAGTTGGAGACTAAAACAACTTTAAATAAATTTTTTAAAGCATGCAATATATTTATATTTATTGTTTAATGTCTCAAAAGTGTATCTACAAGAATGTATAATGGTATTTTCATTTATATTATATTGGTAATAAGTAGGGAAACATCTAGCCCGTGCAGGTGCACGGGTTGATGACTAGTTACTATCTAATGACAGTACAAAAAGAGTAGCAAGATAGTAGCAAACCATGTACCTTTGTAATGAACAGCTCATAGTGCCACCAATTGGATATAAAGGTTTGGAAAAAAAACATGCTCCTAATGTTGAACCAGTTGGACTTTTTGTGCAGCTCCACTAAAATCGAGCATCCCTGTTTGCATAGATATTGAAAGTGTGATTACTATAAAAGTGGCACTAGTTGAAGCATAGACTCACAAATATAAGCATTCCAATTTCTTAATGGGAAAAGGTAGCAAGACTGTTTCTAACCACCTGTTTGAAGGAATAAATAAAGCAACAGTTGCTGATGTCAGGAAGGCATACATAGTTTTTTTCTGAAAAACTGAGCCATTCCTGACCTTTCCTCTTATTTTAAGCAAATTTTGTGCAGTTCTACTAAAATAAAATGCCATCACCGCCTTGACAATTTAGTTACACTGTACAAAGGAAATGACTTAACATTACATCATGTTGTTGGGTATGTAGTAGACAGGCATTAGAGACAAACATACAGACCTCCTCCGATAACATAATGAACATTAATTTTAACAAAGGTGTGACTAGCTTTACCGGGATAATTTGAGTGAACTCTACACCCTCTGTTCCTTAATATAAGACGCCAGCGGTTCAATTTAAAGTATCCAAACGCCTAGTGTTTAGAAAAACAGGTAGTAGTTTTCTTGAGCACATATCTGGGAAAGCTTGCCACACTTTATTTATGTCCATACGCTAATGCAACACCATCCGAATACTACAAATATACACTAATCCAAAGGGCTAGTGCAACAAGAGAGTAGTTAGTTTATTACAGGTATAGTACAATGGTTTTCTTGAACAGATTTCAATAAACTCTAGCTTTGGAAGGTTTCTATAAGAATTAACAATACAAAATGTAAAGGTAACAAGTTTCAAGATTGGTATACTAGCTGTGCATGAGCATTAAACCAAATACAAAAGTCTGAAGGTAACTAGCATTATTAACTAATGACAATATAAAAAATTGCAAACCTTATACCTCCAAGGTAAATATCATTTCGAACTCGGGGGCCTTAAAATTGCTATCCCAATCTTGATAATCGATCAAACATAAAACTTGATCTTTCCTCTTGATAATCAAGAGAACAGCGGAGGAGGAGGTGCCCACTTGACCTTTCCTCTTGTCTTCATAATTGTGCGTGCAGTTTAACCAAAATAAAATGACATCGATTGTTTTGGCATTTTGGTGACGCTGTACAAAAAATTAACTTATCTCATGAAAGTGAGGTATGTAATATATAAGCATTAATAAGTGCAAAAATCTAAAGATAGTAACAAGTTTCATCGTTGGTATACTGGTTGTGCAACAGCATTAGAATGCCTTAGCTGAAAAATCTTTAATACATCCACAATCAATAGCTAACCCTGAAATGATCAAGTGACATTAAATGGCACTGCTTAAATTTATCTGTGGCATTAGACTGAGAGCGGCGTTAGTTAAATGTGGCATCACTTTGGCAGTAGCATTGCTTGACTTGACTGCTGGCGTTATACTAATAGCAAAAAAAGTGGCAATAAGAGCATGGGAGGCCCATTCGGATAGTGGGCGCACCAGTATGATGTACCTCCACAGACGCAGAGTGGTGAGGGAGGTATGGTTGCCCAGAGCAACAAATATCAAGGCAGCATATGTGGATTGCGTCCCATTTTTGTTCTCTTTAGCCACCTTTTTCCTATGTGAGGACAACAAACCGATCGACCTGGTCATTCTCTATTGCGTTGTCATGCCTTTCTACCCTTCTTCAACCAAGAGACACGAGACTCGTTCCTTAGCTACTTATTTTCCCCTTCTCAACCTAGATGCGGGTTCGATGCCTACTCTCTTGGACAGTACAGTTTCCCTTCCTTTCCTCATTCAACCTGCATATGCATTAGTACGCATGAAGTAGGGTTTCCTTTAATAGTGCAAATTATGGTTTTCGCCTGCGTGTGGCGAGAGAGCAGAGGATAGCAAATTGGGAAGATGGTGGAGTGGAAAAAGATCCACATGCAACGACGTGCAGATGGGGCAATAGAACAAGGGTATGGTTCGAAAAGAGGTAGCATACCTGAGGGTCGGCGGGAAGTGGCTTCGCTCGTGGTCGTCGTCCTCCGCACACACTACGGCAGTGATCCCGAGCGGGCGCTTGGTCTGAGAGGACGGCCTTGTCGTCCATCGTGACTCGCCGCCGATGACGAAAATCGTCAACGCTGCATCGTCCTTTTCTTCCCCGCGGATCTGTGACCACCGTGAGGAGGAGAGAGGGCCGTCTTTTTTAGATCTGGTGAGAGGGTGGTAGTGTGAGAAGCAAGTGGGCAGCCCTTGGCAAGAAAGCGCTAAAGCTCCAGCCTATATATCTTCTTTATACTACTAGTACTAGAGGTGGAGTAGTGGTAGAGTAGTTTATATTTTCTCTGCGTACAGTACCAGTTAGTCGTGCTTCAAAACTGAACGGCGCGTCATTAAAAAATAAAGGCCGATAACTAGTGCGGCACCTCGGGCCAACGCGGCCAGATCGCATTTTGCACGAGAAATTACACACCATGTCTCGTTGACATGTGGTCCCGATCCACATATCAGTGAGACGACGACGAGTAGTAGGAGTATTTCCGAACCGACGTGTAGGCCGAGGCGCCCCTTCGTGAACCGTGGCAAACTGGCAACCGTCCAACGACTCTTCGCCTTTCCCTCTCGATTTGGAACTGTTGTCGCACGCTCTTCCTCTCCCTCCTCCATTTTCCTTCAGCCCTTCACCCTTTCTTCTGCCATTGTTCGATCATCTTCTCCATGGAGGGAACAGGACGGAAACGACCACGTTATTCTTGCCCCGATATGAAAGATGACGTGGTGGAGGAACTCATTGATCGGTGCGACGTCATCACCTCGGCTAGCATGGCAGGTCCATTCAAGCCCATTCTCGACTCAACTAATAACATCATTACAAGGAACAAAAGAGTCAAGGAGCGGTTTGATCTCCCCTATCTTCTTCGTCGTGACCCTGATGACTGGCGCCGTCACGACGGAGGCCTCGCCCTGTGCAAGTTGATGCCACTTGATAATGATACTATGATGTTAAGATGCCATCGCTTGAGGGCAAGGCTTGGGCAGGCGCAAATGGAGATTGGGTTGTTTACATTGGGTCCAACTGCGAGTGGGAACTTGTGAATGTGTACACTCGTGACGGGTTCCACTTCCAAAATCTCAGCAGACGCCCAGAGGTTGAGCACACCGGTATTGTACGACGCTCAAATACAATCATGGTGACTGTCTTCACGGAAGATAGCAATTTCTCGAGTCCCGAATCGCTCTTGGAATTACAACAACTATGAAGTTGTTGCTATCTTCGACAAGCTTGTTGCCGTCGTCAGTGGTTTGACTGGATGGATATTGCTCAAAAATAAGTTTCTGTACAGGGATGAGTATTGTGATGCAATTCAATACGAGGGCCTTGTGTTTGCTACCACCACTCGTGGCACTGTTTTTGCATGGCATCCTCGTTGTTTCGGTACGTTTGTCATCCACCGTAATTATAATTGTTTCATCCACATGCATGCAACCTTCTTCTTGTGTTTCCAAGGTCCTATGAACATTCCACCACCTATACTTGAAGATTTTTATAACCAAGGGGGAGATGATGATGGTGATGATCACGAGCATGAGGATGAGCAGCGCCCATATACTATTTGGCGCCTGGCAACTAATTCCGATGGATCACCTCTTCTCGTGTGTATACAGCCCACTGATGATGTTACTGCTAAGGAAGCAGGTGTAGTCTCCCATGGTCGCACTCTCCGGACCTATTCCAACAACCGTTGCATGGTATTTGGGATGGATACTAGTGTGCTAGCACCAACTCCTTCTCCATGGTATAGAATTGATAGTCTTGAAGAAAACTCGCTCTTCCTTGGACAAAACTATCCAATGATGGTGAAAGGTGATCCAACTGCTGTTGACACAACGTTACTACCATTTATGAGAAGCAACTCTGTCTATACCTCGGACATTTGGGTGGTTCCCTACCCTGGTACTGATATAGTAGGCCGCTTCAGCCTGGATGATCAGTCCGGCGTTGGTCTCCAGATCGACAATGGATGGCCCGCCCCAGAGAATCACTTGTGGTTCAAAGCAAGCGTTTCCAACACCGAGGAATGGTTGAGTTGAAGTTCATTTCATTGATTGTTATTTGTTGTGTGGTGGAAACTTTAGTATTTATAATGTATCCTCGTTATCGATGTGGGTTGATGACCTGTTGTATGTAATAAAATGATATGCCTGTGATAAACTTACTAAATTTATGGATGGCTTTCGAGTTGCTTCTGTGAGTGAGTGGTGCGACGAGGCAAAAAAAATATTTTCTGAATACATAATTGTATGTGCATTGCAACAGGTTATCGGATGGGGCCAATCAACAATAGTAGTACACTATTTGTACTAGCTTCACATGCTTTGCGCGTCGTGCGGGTGTTTTTACTGTAGCCATACTGTACTACGTAACCAGCACCTCGAATCCTCGATACTAGTAGTACTATATAGTAGTACTAACTAGTAGGAGTAGTAGGGTGGCATGGGCTAGAACAAGCATTCACGTCCCGGAGTACGGCACACGCCACCAGCACGACTTCCATCTGACATCATATTTCTTGGAGTCCGTGCTAGTGCAATCTCTTCAACCTCATCGTTTCTCTTACTCACCCATCGTGCGGCGGGCGAGGTGGGGGTTTGCCGATAGTCGGTTTCCTTAACTGTGGTCCCACTTGTAAGGCCAACTACAACGCACAACCCCAAACGGACCTCCGTTTTGCACGAACTCCAACGATAATTTTGACTAGAAAAGCAAGACCAAAGAAAACAAGAACCACAAGAATACATTTTACTACTCCTGTAAGTTGGATTAGTGCCTTTTCGATGCATTCATTGTTGATCTGCGGAGGCTCGATCTTGCGTGCTTCTTTCTTCTTCGAGTGTAAAGAAGTAGACGTTGCTTCCTCGCATCTAGTCTCATGTCTAGCCTCTATTCTAGTACTCCCTCCGGTCCGTTTTTCTCTGCTTCTAAGCAACAACACGCACACCAAATAGGAGTATCAACAAGTGCACTAATCTCATATATAGCATCTGTGCTAGCTAAAAGTGATAGAACATCTACTAAATTGCGCCCTGTCAATATATGGATGTACTCTTCTTCCCAATACAAAAACTTGCATCCATTCTACTCCCTCCGTTGCACAATACATGCCTTCTATTTGTCAAAATATATATGTATCTAGACATGTTTTAGTATATAGGCACATCCATTTTTGGACAAATGGAAGTCAAGTATTTTGGAACGGAGGGAGTACACAATAAAAATTTTAAGTTAGCACAACTAGTCTAATCCGAGAGCACAACCAAAGATTTGGTCGGGTTCTTCCTCCTTTTGCCGACACGTGGGACATCCAACATCCAGGTCGTGTCATGAAAGAAAATAGAGTGGTAGTTGATAAGTTGAAGGCACGAGATGTGCATCTTGGGTTAAATCGTAAATAGAATCTTACTACTCTTGAGTAACTCCAAAAGCGCCACGAAGATCTTTCTTGGATTTGTTTTTCATCACCAGACGCCGAGGTGAAAGATGTGCAGGTTCAATGGGTCCGCTTGCGCTTTCAGCGACATGTGGGACCGCATGTGACCAAACAGACGATGGGCTCAAGGCGTCCCTGGCTGGCTGAGAAGAGAGATAGAGGAGTGCTGAGCACGGACTGCAGGAAATTTGTTCTACGTATTGTACCTCGATATAGGCTCGATATAGTGGGGTGGCATGGGCCATAACTAGCATTCACGTCTAGCACTACGCACACGCCACCCACACGAGTCCCATCCGACACCAATTTTCTTGGAGTCCGTGCTACAGCCATCTCTTCTCCCTCCTGTTTTCTCAGCCATCGCGCGGTGGGTGGGGTGGGGGTTTGCCGATAGTCGGTTTGCTCAACTACGGTCCCACTTGTAAGTGAAAATGCAACACCGCACGCATTCCCGCTTGAGCGACGTGCCGGACCAACCGTGTGGGGGTGCAACGCGAACACGGCAGGCTTTTCCTTTTGAACTCGTAACTTGTAAAATTTGGTTCTGCTCCATGGCGCGATCGATAGATAGAAAATAACGATTTTGCCTAGAGTAATGAGAAGTTTGGTTCTGGCGCCATTCATGCATGGAGTACGTACGAAAATTATGAAGTTGATGCGAAAGGTAAGATAATTACTGTAGTATCATATGCTACTACATGGATTTGATGGAAAGATAAAAATACATACGGATCCATCAACGACATCCTCACGCCCTAGTGCGCCGCGTCACCAACCGACGTGTGAGGAGCAGCGGCGTTGGCGGTGAGCTCAACGTGCTTCAACAAGCGCCCAAGGTTGCCCTGCGGTCCAAGAAGGCCAGCGCCCTATCGTCCTCCTCTTGCATGCGCGTGAGCGTGGGTGATTATGTCCATGGTGTCTTGCTGCGCCGCGCGCTTGCGGGCGAAGCGCGACCTCAAGGTGGACATTCTCCGCGCGACGGCGGCAGTCGCAGGCCACCAAAGTCGTCAAGAGGTTGTCACCATAGTGGCCGTTGAGGGTGGTGGGCATCACAGAGCCTGAGCGCGTCGGCTGAAGGCTTACGTCAAAGTCGTCCGCGAGCTTCTTGACAACGGTGAACTTGTCGAGGAAACCGACGAGGACCTCATCAAACAAGGAGACGAAGCTGGCATCCAAGCGGCCCCTCGCCCTGCCAGCCTCAAGCAATACTACCTGGAGATGTTCCTCGTTGCCGGGCCGCAGGCCGGCGTCGTGGACCATCTGGCATAGCCGGCTGATGCTCGCGCTCATCGCCTCCATGGGTCTAGCTTAGCGTCTACTAGTCAACTGATCTTGCGATTCGAGTGATCACTCTTGCCCTTGGTTAGCGTGCGTAGGTGCGTAGGATTTCGTATTACTCCTCGGCTTTCATCGCACTGCCTTTGGCTGTATGATAGGTGGGCCAGCCACCCCCGGGCCCACATGTCATTCACCCAAAGGCAGTTGTCAGAAGTCCATGAAGCTGCGCGCCCCCGCGTGCGGTGCAAGATAGTCATCTCACCGGACCTCTAGTTGGGGCAAACGAGAGAAGTTTGATGTTTATGGTTTATTGGTCCCTTTGCATTTTGCGCCAAGTTTTGACCTTTGATTTAACTAATAAAATGCCAATGCATGTAAACAAAAATGTTGTGTAAGTCACATTACGAAAACCAAATAATCCCAAAACACTTAGGCACGGTGCATTAACTCCCTCCTTGTTTCTTATTTCGTGACATATCAACCAATGAGAGATGTGGGCCGTGCATGCTTTCAATGACTTGAGACTACCAAACATGACATGCAGTGTTTAGTTCATTGCATGTAATCCTATTAAGACTCTAGTTAGCAAGAAAACATTAAGTTCTCTCACCGATAGGAATAAAACACCATGTATTTATTTATAGAGGGAGTAGTACATTTTTGTGACATGCATTGCTAGATATTGCTAGTCAAATACTAAAATCCAGATGGACGTGGTAGTAATCCTAAATCCAGACGGTGGTGCTACTAGTACTAGTAGTAGTACTACCAATGTAGTACTCCTAGGAGTACTAGCACTGTACTACCCGTTGGTCAAATTATTACGTGCTACTCCTCACAGTGAAGTGACAAGACCCTACACCGAAGATGACACCTGAGTATAGGTGCCGTGTTCGGCATACCATAGTCAGTCTCACCGTCTGCAGTCACTATCATCATGGCTGTAGAGCTAGCCTGCTTACAACTAGCCCTGTTCGACATAATTTCCCGTGCGTAGATGCCCGTGCATTGCACGGAATACCAAGATTGGGGGTGGACTGCTCCGGCAGTGGCCATCGCGCCAGATTTTTCCACGGCCTTCTAGATGTGGTGGGGAGGAGATAAGGCTGATTATGAGAGATAAGGAGTTGTTTGTAAGTAGGGAACAAGTGCGGGCATCTTTTTGCAAAAATGGAGAAGCTTGGTTTGTATGCGTCAGATCTAGATCCGACGGCTACTGGTGAAAGATGGGAGGCACAACATCATCACCAACTCAGACCTGTTTGATTCGCAGGATTTTGAAAAGCGGGAATAGGACACGGCAATATTACAAGTTTCAAACTGATATTACAAATGTTAGGAGTAATGCTGCACCTAGGAAGAGGGAATTACTAGGAAGTTCACGTAAGAACTTTCGTTACTTTAGGTGGATGCAGCATTATCATACAAACTAAAATCCACCATACGACAAGTCACTAATGGGCAAATAAGTTTTGAGTCTCGCCACTTGATGTTTCAAAACAAATTCAGCTTCGCAGAGACTTTGTCATTTAGGCTTGAGACGCTTATGTGATTAGCACGCCATTCATTGTTGCGCCAGAGAACACCAAACCTCATTACCTTGAGCACACTTGCCTCCGTAACAAAGAACCCGCCAATTTAATCTCGGATGTGCTGCCTCGGTAGTCGATCAAATCAATTTCTGTAAGATGGAGATCAAGGCATTCGATGAGATTGTTATAGTGCAGCACATTTTTCACTTTCGGTCTTTTTTATACGCAAAAGAAGAGAACATATTAGAGCAGCTGGCTGCATAAGATTGCCGTGTCATCAAGAGGTACCAATATCATTCGCTCATACGATAGGGTTGGCTGGCTAGTGATATGTTTTCACTCTCTCTCTCTCTCCCTCTCTCTTTCTCTCTCTCTGTTTCTGTTTCCTCTCATTTAACTAGGAGCACGTGAAGAGCTTGGGCATTTGTTTCCTTCCACTATGTGGCCGTTGCCATATTTCGCAAAAGTATGCCACATAATACGCATCGATGTCAAATCAAAAGATTTTGGAACCGCTCTCACGATGTGAGAGAGTTGGCACCGCTGTGCTCACAGACCCACATGTATAAACAAATCAATCAAACCAACTACACCAGCCTCTCACTCTCCCAAACAAGTGTTTTTTTATTGCCTCAGTCCTCTCTCTCTCCCACGCAGTGTTTTTTCATTCGTGAGTTAATTTGGCACCGAGCAAAGTAGGTGCTCCAGATTGGGGCACCAGTGAGCAATGGAGGGCATCGATGCCAAATGCATCAAGTGAATTTGGCACATGTTTTGGCCTACATAGCCCACTTTTTACTCCTCCGTCCCAAAATTCTTGTCTTAAATTTTTCTAAATACGGATGTATCTAGTTACATTTTAGTGTTAGATACATCTGTATCTAAACAAATGTAAGACAAGAATTTTGGGACGGAGGGAATACTACCTCGTATTTAGTATAAAATTTTGACCATAGGTTTACCTAAGAAAATGCCAATGCATGTCACTAAAAATTACAACATTTGAAATTATGTTCAAATACGAATCCAACGATATAGTTCTTAGTGACATGCATTAACATTTTGTCAGCTAAATCTATGGTCAAATTTTGATACTACAAAATTGGAAGAGTAAACCAGGACGGAGGTAGTACTTGCCCTTAGGGTAACCATACAGTTACTGGAGTAGTCTAAGTTACTTTCCACTATGACTAGCCTAGGCTACTATAGTATTACAGCATAAAAATGATGCAGGTGATCACATGAGAAAAAATACTAAAAACATTTCTTTCGGTGCAGTGCGTAGATGTAGTTTTGAACACTACACTTGTCATCGTAATTTGGGAAAATTACGAAAAAATTGAGCTACGTTGTGATTACCATTTACTAATAGGAAAGAAGTTTCACCTCGATGAGTAGCTTCTCCGTGCATGGAAAGCATGTAAGGAATCGAACAACTTGATCCAGATTGGGGCCGATAGGTTTTAGTGCTAAGATCTTCACTGTGCGCATGGACTGGGTCAAGCTTGTGGGAATCATTTTCTGGAAGACGGTCGTAAATACATCAAGAAGAAATTTAAAAATGTGAATTTCAAGAAGACGGGGAAAAAGATAAGTGTTGTACCTGAATGATTACGGATCCAATAAAGAGTTCGGAGAATTTGGCAGACGAGTACACCAACGATGTCAATTTCGGCGCGTCAATGATCCTGATTTTTGTTCGACCTTCTAGATCTGATACAAGCAATATCTCAAGGAACGGCGCATTCTCAATTACCATAACGTGGAACAGCTGGAATGATCTCTTCCCAATTGATGTCTTGTTGCGGGTCTAGCAAGACACATAAATCCATTAGAGATTCATCGAGGCGATGTGGAGGCTAATGAACCCGTGGATCTGCTCAAGACGAAGGTACTTGAGCGCAGTACAGTTGCGGAGCAGGTGCTCCATAGCCTTCTTCGAGATGACAACGTCGAAGAGGTCGAGCTCCTTGAGTTGAGGGAGAAGAAGGGCGGGCGCGGCATTAATCTGGGGAAGATAGCAGGAGCTGAAGCTGGCGCGGCACAGCATTGGCGTGAGGCGGAGCGCGGACGGCGGCAGAGAGCGACATCATCCAGCTTCAAAGCTGAGCTCCTCGAGCTGATCTAGGGCGGGGCATAAGAACCACTCGTCGAACTTGGGTTGGACCTTGCAGTTGGTACGGAACATGCGGATGTCAAGGCGTCTGGCTGGCCCAGGGTGCAATGAAAGGATCTTGGAGACTGCGGCCATGCGTTTGCAATCACCATCGCAGAGGCAGCTGTCGACAGTGAGGTTGAGGGGGACGCAGCGCCAGAGGGGGCGCCACCGCCGGGAGAGCAGGGCGGTCCGCACGGCAGATTTGGTGGGGAGGAGGCCGATGATGACGAGCAGCATGTCATCGGGGAGGCTACTGATGAAGTCCAGGCTCGCCGGATGCGGTTTTGGCTCAAGCGGCCTCCGCTTGTTGGCTGCCTCGCCGTCCATCTCAACCAGCGGCGAAGGTTGTGTACACGTGTGCTGGTGTGTGTTGTGTGATGGGTGTGCGCGAGTGCGTCCTTCTGTGCATGCCGCCGCGCAGTGGTGAATTGTGCGCAAGTGCGTCCTTCGCGCGCAAGAAGTTTGTCCTCAATGCGCCCTCAATTTACTAGCGTGTGGGGTGCTACCCCGAGTGGTTTCAACTTTGTTTCCTTCACCGCGTGTCAAATGGGCCTCTAGTTTACTTATTTTCACCCACTGCCACATGGGCCAGCACACCAAGATACAGAACACGAGCTGACAATGCAGCATGTGGATTGGTTGACCGGTCAACTAAACAATATACATCGCTATACGCTGACACAGTGAGCGTATAATCCGTCGGTGTAGAGAGTTCGAGTGAGAGGGGAGGCCCGTGAGAGATAGAGGACAGAGAGAGAGAAAGAGCTACTCCCTCCGTTCGATAATGTAGTTACAACATTTTTTTAAAGTCAAACTTTTGAAACTTTGACCAAGTTTATAAAGAAATTACTTATATCGGCAATACCAAAGATAAATGACAGTATGAAGTAAGTACATGTTGTGATGCATCTAATGATCGTTCCAGATGTAAATGTTTTTCTCCACATATACCTAGTCAAACTTTTCTGAGGTTTGACTTTTCAAAACATCCATATGCTTATGGACGCCACAGAGTCCCCGAGAGAGAGAGAGAGAGAGAGAGAGAGAGAGAGAGAAGTGTGTGTGTGTGTGAAAGAGACATGGACAACACACGATAAAAGTGGAGAAAAAGCGTCGTGTCTTATGCAAACATATCACACATGCATCTTCGACAACGGAGGCAAGGTGAGGAGATAGTGTGTGGTTGTTTGGAACTGAGAGAGGAAGACCCTAGCACGTGGCCAAGAGGGGTCGACAAACAAGGGAGAAAGGTCGAGAGAGACGTACGGAGAAAATGCAGACATGGGGAGGAGAGAGTGTATGTTTGTCATAGAGAGATCCCCTGGAGATCGTGATGGCACTACATGGGTGGGAGATCGAGTGACAAGGTGTGTGCGCGATAGAAGATGCCCCGAGAGATATCGAGATAGACGTATGGATGGAAGGAGACAATACGTGTGTTCCTGATGGCTAGTAAGAGATGATCATACTTAGGAGGGGGGGGAGTGCTTACGCCTATGGCCCTATTTGGATAGTCTAACTCAGTTAGAGGTTAGAGTTAGATTCTAACCCTGAACTAACTCTAAGTAAAGAGGTGTTTGGATGGCAGGGTTAGATGGAGCGCGGATACGGCGAGGCACCTTCACCAGGCAAAAGAGAGGGAGGAGGAGAGGACGAGAAGCTTCGAGGAAGTGGGAGGATCTGCTGGGAGAGCGAGAGAAAAAGTGTTTATTAGTTGTCCCGAGAAGAACTAACCCAAATAAGCACCTCTTGGATAGGTTAGTTTTTTTGGATGGGTTAGATGCATCTAACCTAAACTAACCCTTCTATTTGGATCTTTTTGGGTTAGTTGACTCCAAACTAACCTAAACTAACTCTAACCCATGGATCCAAACAGAGCCTATGATGGAGTGAGGGATTATGGTACTTAGGGGGGTGCGTGTCACATGGAGAGAGAACAAGGGCGGAGAGTGTTGGATGGGTCTATATGTATAGCGTGAGCGAGACATGTGTATGTGTGAACCAGGGAGATATAAGGCCCGTTTGGCTTGCGTCGTGAGCATCTTTTGCGTGGCCTGGGGTTGTGGCTGGATTTCATGCACGCTTGTTTGGTTGCTACCCTGTGAAAAAGAAAGCCCGCCTGGGCTGGGTTCCCTTGCACTTTCATTAGCCTGGCTGAACTCCAGACACTGTAAGTAGCCTGGCCCAAGCGACCGATTTCGAACGCCTGGCCGTCCCTGGTCGTGTGGCCACGAGGCTAACAGCAACATGGATGGATATTAGCATTAAATAATTGATGCATGGATTGATTGATGGGACGTTGATGCTTTGCTCGCCCTGCATGAACCAAACGCTTCAAGCACCACACAAGCCTGGCCAGCAGAAATATTTTACATCTCACGTCCACACCAGGCGATCTTCGACCATCAAGGCATGAGGGTCAGGTCATGAACCAAACTGACCAATAAAGTTTGAGAGAGACTGAGAAGCCCCGATAAGGCTGAGTGGTGCGTCAGATAGCTGAGAGGGGGAAAGAGATATTCCATCCGCTCGATAATGTAGTGCATGTAAATTTTTTAGAAGTCAAACTTTGGAAACTTTGATCAGGTTTACGCAAATGTTATTTATATCTACAATACCAAAGATACATCATACAAAACTACATCTCATGGTGAATCTAATGGTATATGTTTGCCGTACTAGATGTAATTCTTTTTCTCCACGTACATGGTCAAACTTTGTGATGTTTGACTTTTCAATAAATCTATGTGCTATGGACGGAGGTGAGTGCATCGGTTGAGACAGATCAACTGCGTGTGAAGGAGAATGAGTAAGTTTGCAAAAAGAGTATGTGTGTGAAAGAGAAAGTGACAACAAACGATAAATTAGAGAGAGTGTGTGTTTTTTCATTTCTTATGCGAACATATCACGCATGCATCTCCGAGATGGAAAAGCGAGGCGAGGAGGTACACGAAGATAGCTAGTGTGTGATTGTTTGCAACGGAGAGAGACACCCCTGTAGCACATGTCCAATAGAGGTCTGGCCAACAAGAAAAAAAGTCGAGAGGGACACATGGATGGCATGGACGCATGGGGAGGGAGAGAGGGTGTGTTTGTGATAGAGAGATTCCCTCGAGATCATGAGGGGACTATATGGGTGGGAGATCGAGGGAGTGCATGCGCGATAGAAAGATGCCCCGAGAGAAATCGAGATAGACCATGCACATGTTTGTGATGGAGACTAAGATTAGCTAGTCATATACATATAGGGGGGACTGCGTGTGCCTACAATTGAGTGAGAGACCATCATACTTGGCTAGCTGGGCATGAGATTGTGTGTGTGTGTGTGTGAGATGGAGAGAGAACGATGGAGAGAGATAGAGTTTTAGATGGGCCTATCGAGTGCGAGTGAGATATGCATGTGTATGTGTGACCCATGTGGATGGAGAGTTTGAGAGAGGGGGGGAAGAGCTCCGAGACAACATAGTGGTGCATGAGAGAGTTACGGGCAAAGAGCCAAGGAATTTGTGTGCGTACGATGAGTGCACCCAAGATATCTAGCTTGGACTAGCTAGAGTATCATACATATTGTGCGAGAGAGACCTATAGATGGTGTATATATGAATGCGGACTAGAAAGACCCCCCCCCTCACCATAGAGAGAGAGAGAGAGAAAGTGAGAGGGACCAACAAGGTTTTTGTGTCGGATGCATGCGACAGAATTGAAGATTGTCGGCGAGAGAGTGAGAGAGAGAGAGAGAGAGAGAACAGGAGTCCGGGAGAGGGGGAGGTCGCGTTTATGCATCAAAGACTGATATAAACTTGCATTCAAATATTTAAATTGGAGACCATGTTGTCTGCAATCCACACATGAACGGATATATGCGTATATCAAGCAAGTTCATTAATTTGACTTTCAACATGTTCATGGAGTACTATAATACTGTAAAACATGCTACTCGATTGAGGTGTTCAATTTTGGATTTAGTTCACTATTTTGACCTACTGAACGAGCTAGTTCATTGAATCGAGATATTTCATTTTGGGTTTGATTCGCGTTTTTGAGTGGGTCAACTATTTGTCATATAGTAAATCGCTAGCAACGAGCATGTAAAAACACATTACTCCCGAGCATCATATCTCCATCTAAAAAAGAAGTGGCAAGCTAATATTTCAAAATTTGATTCGAATCGACTTGGTAAGGTAGACGTGGATGCTCGTTCTCCCAAAATTTGAACGAACCGTTAAACATCCTCTCTGCTCGGTGGAATTTGCCCGAGCAAATAAATGGGAGACGCGAAATTACCGTCCTATGTGGGACACGCATCAATTGGCCCGTTGTACATCGAGGGTAGGTTCATAACTTCATCCAAGCGCGCCTTCTCCTCGGCCGAAATGACATGTGCCGAATAATTCATAAACCATGGTCGGAAAAACACGCTCTCCTCGCCCGAAATAGCTCGCGCCCACTATTTCAAAACACGCCTCTCGCTCAATTCGCTCGCATACCACTATAGTTCAAAACACGCCTCGCCTCAAATCGCCCCGCCCACTATTTGGGGAGAAGCAAAGTTACTCTACTATCCCCGACCCTCAAGACACGACCCAAGCCGAGAAGCCTATAGGCAAGGGTAGAACTGTAACTCCCCTCACATTTCGCATAAATGCGTCCAGTAAGACATGGTTCCACTCCTCCCAATTCCCCCGCCCACCGATGAACTCATGTACCTGGGTATTGTCATAGACCTGCCCAAAGGTACCCTCCACAAGGACATTCGCGAGAGAAGCGGCCTTCCAGTCGACCTGGTAGGTTTCCACTCGACAGATTCAAAGACACTCGACCATGAAGACCCACTCGACCACCAGGAGTCCTAGAGCCACTCGGTGCCCAAACGGTCTATAGTTAAATAGTCTTTATGATCATAATGATACTTTATGTAAGGCATTACCAAGAACGCCTAGCCTTAACGCACCTTAAACCCTCGCTACGTGGGCTGGCTGGGGTCCCGCGACTCTATATAAGCCACCCTCCACAGTAGAAGGGTTCGCACCTCAGTAACACATACGCATATAATCCAATCGACCGCCTCCGGCTCCGAGACGAGGGCTATTACTTCCTCCGAGAAGGGCCTGAACTCGTAAATCCCTTGTGTATACAACTACTCCATAGCTAGGATCTTGCCTCTACATACCTACCCCCCATTCTACTGTCAGACTTAGAACCACGACGGTTGGCGCCACCGTGGGGAAGGTTTTCTAGCGATTTGTTGGAGAAGTTGGGATTCTTTCGATCTCCGCATCATGGTTTCAGGTGGAGTTCTGGTCGACGCCACGAGATCCGCCTCCGTGCGCCATGTTCGCCGCGACGACGACTTGGCTTCGTGGAGGCTCCACTCGACGTGGGACGCGCCCCGTCTGCTGGGCGACGACTTTCGCGCTTGTGTCCGCGCCCTCTGCGGCAACCGTCGACCCAGATGGGTCGGCTCTGTCTATCTCGCTCCCGGTCTCCCGCGGCGCAAGCGTTCCGGCCGGTCGAGGCTTCAGCGGTGGGTGAGGCATGCGGTGGCCCGCCAGTCGGCCACTCCCCAAGTCGCGGCAATCGAGCCCGACGAATCTCTCTACGGCTTGTTCGACCTGTCGACTGGCTCCGCAGATACTGCGTCCGAATGCGATAGCAGTGACCCGGTGGCAGAGGTTCTGATGGTCGATGGACCACGCAGTCCCCCCGGATTCACCGGCACCAACGGAGGTGACGGTGGAGGCGATCCGGAGCAAGCCCATGAAGAGTACCTGCCCGAGCCCCTCACTTTGCTCTAGAGGGAGGAGCTTCGCTGTCAGAACATGGATGCACTTCACACTCCTATCGTTGGAGAAACCCCGAGGCTCGTGCCTTGGAGGATGCGCTTGGCAGCCAACCTGGCTGAGCGACTCGACCGAAAACCTTCAGCGAGTACTCGGCGATGCAGCGACCAAGGGTTCCGAATCCGTCGACGTCGGCTCTTTCAACCGCCAACTCAGGTATATCGAACTCCAATTCAGAATTTAGCAGCTGCCACCGTGATAGCAGTAGTCAATTCAGCCTTCCCAGTCGGAGGCGGGTAGAGGTTTGCTGCAAATCAGAGATCTGCTCCGGGCGGCAGGAGATCAAAACTCAGTTGTATCACAGTCGCGGAATAGGATTCACAGCCGATCCGTCGCTGCGAATTCAGTCCAGTCGGCCCATAGTCCGAGATCGCCCCCAAGGCGTGAGGAACGTGGGGGCCGGCGTGATGATCAGTACAAGGGCCGCGAGCAATATGAGCACCGATTCGATCGCAACGATCGACGTCGAGTGTCCACTCCTCCCCCAAGGGGTGGATCATACGCTCCTCGGCAGCAGGACGATAGACGCCAGCACAGTGTTGGTCGAAGAGTTCTAGTCGACCCTAGGGAACCAGGCTTTGATGCGAGATCTATTATCGTTCAAGGTTTGGTCGACAGGAACAGAGCTCACCGAGACGTCCATGATAGAGATGTTCCCTCCAGCAGCAGAGTTCATGTCTCGGGACCAGAGTGTTTCAGCCGAGCCATCAGAGCCGCGGTGATTCCTCCCAACTTCAGGTTGGCGACTGGAGTCAGTAAGTTCACTAGTGAATCCAAGCCTGACACTTGGCTTGAAGATTACCGAGTGGCTGTTCATATCGGCGGTGGCAACGATGAGGTAGCCATGAAGCATTTGCCTCTTATGTTGGAGGGTTCAGCCAGGGCGTGGTTGAATCGATTAGCACCCAAAGCAGATTTACACTTGGGAAGATCTTGCCGAGTGTTTGTCAGACATTTGAAGGAACTTGCAAGCGACCAGCAGGATTGACGGAGTTGCGATCGGTGTGCAAAAGTCGAGTGAAACTTTGAGAGATTATATCCAGAGGTGGATCACTTTGCACCACACATCGAGAATGTATCGATCACCGGGCGTCTGTGCCTTCAAAGAAGGTGTCAAGAATAGAGAGTTGAGTTTAAAATTTGGTCGAACGGAGATATGACCCTGAGTCGGATGATGGAGATTGCCACCAAGTATGCAAATGGTGAAGAAGAGGATCGGCTCCGAGTGGTAATATAAATCGGCCGCCAATGAGGCGGCGGAGGAAATTCCATCGAAGCGAAGCGCAAAGCCGAGCCAGCTGCTCCCGGAGAGGCCTTGGCTGTGACCCC
Organism: Aegilops longissima; assembly: GCA_021605205.1. NCBI lineage: Eukaryota > Viridiplantae > Streptophyta > Magnoliopsida > Poales > Poaceae > Aegilops > Aegilops longissima. Next base: position 578,692,306 of record CM038676.1, read on the forward strand.
AGAAAGTTCAAGGAAACCTAAGGGTCCTTGGAACCCCAAGAAGGTGAAAGACCAGGATGGAAGCGACGTGTTGGATTTGCCATGTCATATTCATACGAAGAAAGATGAAGAGGGTAAACTCATTTACCCAAAACATACCAGTCGACAGTGTCGGCTCTTGATTTAGTAGTTCCAAGGGAAACAGTTCAAGGATAAGGATAAGGAGACAGACAAAGTTGAGGACAAAGATGACAGTGATGATGGATATCCCCAGGTCAATTCCACCTTGATGATTTTTGCTGACGTCGAAAGCAAAAGTTGATTGAAGGTTATCAATCGGGAAGTGAACTTGTTTGCTCCGGCGACTCCCAATTATCTGAAATGGTCCCAGACTGCCATCACATTTAACCAGTCTAATCACTCGACGCACATTGCCACCCCTGGGAGGCAAGCATTGGTGGTCGACCCAGTTGTTGAGGGCACTCGAGTGACCAAAGTCACGATGGATGGTGGTAGCGGCTTGAACATATTATACCCGGAGGCGTTGAAGGGATGGGCATTCCGATGTCGGACTCGATTACCGATAACATGAGCTTCCACGGGTCATTCCCGGAAAGAAGGCTGAGTCACTCGGCAAAATTGCTCTTGATGTAGTTTTTGGTGATTCGAAGCATTTCCGGAAAGAAAAGTTGACCTTTGAGGTCGTGGATTTCCAGAGCGCTTATCACGCTATTCTGGGAAGGCCAGCATATGCACGTTTCATGGCCCGACCATGTTACGCGTATCTTAAACTGAAGATGCCTGGTCCCAAGGGCGTGATCACTGTTATGGGCAATCGGAAGAAGGCGGAAGAGTGCTTCCAGAAAGGCTCTAAGATCGCCGATGCTCAGTTGGCAGTGGTAGAGCTACAAGAGTATCAGAAAACTGCAGATCCGAGTGATTTGTTGCGAGCTAAGAAGCTCTGCACGAGTCAACATTTCATCGGTGGTGAGACGAAACAGGTTCACATTCACCCGACTGATCCCAATGCTACTCCGACCAACGTCTCAACAACACTCGACTCAAAATAGGAAGAAGCGCTCATCCAGTTCCTCCGTGAGAACTAGGATATCTTTGCATGGAAGCCTGCTGACATGCCGGGTGTTCCCAGGGAGCTGGCTGAGCATTGCCTACAAGTCGACCCAAAATTCAAACCGGTTAAAGAATATCTTCGGCGGTCCGCCGTCCAGAAGAGAAAGTCCATTGGCGAGGAGGTGGCTCGGCTCTTAGCGGCAGAGTTCATCCGAGAGATCTACCACTCCGACTGGCTCGCCAATGTCATCATGATCCCCAAGAAGGACAAGTCGTTGCGCATGTGCATCGATTTCAAGCATATCAATCGGGCATGCCCGAAAGATCATTTCCCTCTTCCTCGCATTGACCAAATAGTCGACTCAACTGCGGGATGTGAGAGGTTGTCTTTTTTAGACGCCTATTCCGGTACCATCAGATCCGTCTGTATGGACCCGATGAGATTAAAACAGCGTTCATCACTCCATTCGGTGCTTCGTTATGTCACCATGCCATTCGGTCTCAAGAATGCGGAGCCACATTCATGATGATGATTCGAAGTGTTTGCTCACTCAAATCGGTCGGAATGTGGAAGCATACATGGATGATATAGTGGTCAAGTCACGAAAGGGTTCCGACCTGTTGGTGACCTTGCTGAAACATTTGCCAATCTCGGGAGGTATGATATCAAGCTTAACCCATCAAAGTGTACATTTGGAGTTCTGGTGGAAAGTTACTCGGTTTTCACGTTTCGAGCGAGGAATCGATGCTAACCCCAAAAGGTTGGCACCATACTCCAATGAAGCGCCTCGCGTGTGCGATGTCCGAAACTTCTTGGATGCTTGGCCACTTTAAGTCGATTCATCTCTCGCCTTGGTGAAAAGGCATTGCCTCTTTACCGACTGATGAAGAAGTCAGACAAGTTCGAGTGGACTCTATAAGCTGATACAGCGTTTGCACAGCTCAAAGCTCTGCTCTCCACCCAGCCGGTGCTTGCTGCCCCAATCAGCAAAGAGCCTTTGCTGCATTACATCGCAGCCACTGGACAAGTCGTCAGTACCGTACTTACGGTCGAGCGGGAAGACGAAGGAAAAGCCTTCAAAGTTCAACGCCCAGTTTATTATCTTTCTGAAGTGCTGACCCCATCAAAGCAAAGATGCCCTCACTATCAGAAGCTTGTTTATGGGATCTATTTGACCACAAAGAAGGTTGCTCATTATTTCTCCGATCATTCCATTACAGTCGTCAGCGACGCCCCATTGTCAGAAATTCTTCATAACAGAGATGCAACTGGTCGAGTGGCAAAATGGGTGATTGAACTCCTTCCCCTTGATATCAAATTCGAGGCAAAAGCCATCAAGTCCCAAGCAATAGCAGACTTCCTCGCCGAGTGGACTGAATAGCAGCTTCGACTCAAGTTCACTCGAACCTTCGGACTATGTTTTTCGACGGCTCCAAGATCTGAACGGTTCGGTGCAGGGGTTGTATTGGTTTCCCCCCGAGGAGATAGGCTCAAATATGTTCCCCAGATTCACTTTGATTCTTCCAACAACAAAGCAGAATATGAAGCACTCCTGTATGGGTTGCGCATGGCCATTTCACTCGGAGTCCGTCGCCTTATGGTCTACGGTGACTCGGATCTGGTTGTGAATCAAGTGATGAAGGAGTGGGATGTCAGAAGCCCAGCTATGACAGGTTATTGTAATGCAGTGAGAAAGCTGGAGAAGAAATTCGAGGGGTTAGAGCTTCATCATATACCCCGACTGAAAAATCAAGCTGCTGGCGAAGATAGGATCCAAGAGGGAAGCCATTCCTAGTAATGTATTTTTGGAGCACATTCATGCACCATTAGTGCAGGAGGATCCTTTCACAGAAGAAGCCCCGCAGCAAAAGAGTGCCAATGATCTGACTGAAGTTGAGGTCCCAGCCGTGGTCGACCTAATTATAGAAGTTGTGGTCATCACTCCCGACTGGACGGTGCCGTACATCGCATATATCCTAAGGAAAGAGCTCCCAGAGAATGAAGAAGAGGCTCGACAGATCGTCCGACGATCCAAGGCCTTCTGAGGATCAAGGGACAGTTGTTGAGAAAGCGTGTCCGAGTCGGCCGAAGTGTATCACGCCGTAAGAATGTCGATAATTCTTGAGGATATCCACTCGGTAACCTGTGGCCATCATCGTCCTCTCGGACCATTGTGGCTAAAGCATACCGAAGCGGGATTTTCTTGGCGAAAGCAAATGAAATGGCAAAAGAAATAGTTGACAAGTGTGAAGGATGTCGGTTCTATTCCAACATGTCGCACAAGCCCGCCTCAGCCTTGAAGACCATTCCACTCGTCTGGCCCTTCGCTGTTTGGGGATTGGACATGATTGGACCGTTGAGAACTGGCAGAAGCGGCTTCACTCATTTGCTAGTAGCAGTCGACAAGTTCACCAAGTGTATCGAAGCCAAGCCCATCAAGAACCTCGATGCATTCACTGCTATCAGGTTCATGAGAGAGTTGATATTCAGATATGGAGTTCCGCATAGCATCATCACCGACAATGGGTCAAACTTCGATAATGACAAGTTCAAAGCCTTCTGCGCCTCTCAAGGCACTCGGTCGACTATGCTTGATGGCTCATCCTCGGTCGAATGGACAAGCGAGAACATGCAAACGGCCTCATTCTCAAAGGGCTGAAACCACGGTGATCGTGATCTCAAACACGCAGCAGGAGCTTGGGTCGACGAACTTCCATCAGTTCTCTGAGGATTGAGGACCACTCCTAATCGGTCGACTGGGAGAACTCCATTCTTCCTGGTCTATGGAGCTGAAGCAGTTCTGCCGAGTGACCTGCTTCACAATGCGCCTCAAGTCGAACTATACTCTGAAGAAGAAGCGGAACAAGCCCGGCAAGATGCAGTCGACCTCTTGGAAGAGGAGAGAGAAATGGCCCTGATCTGCTCGACTATCTATCAGCAAGACTTGCCTCGATTCCATGCCAGAAATGTGAAGAGTCGAGCCTTCCAAGAGGGAGATTTGGTCCTCCGAGTGGATCAACAGAAACCACACAAGCTCGCTCCCACTTGGGAAGGTCCCTTCATCGTCACAAGAGTTCTCCACAACGGAGCGTATCATCTCTACAACGTTGATCGCCAGATCGACGAGCCTCGAGCTTGGAACGCGGAGCTGCTCCGCCCCTTTTACACTTAATACTCACTCGGTTGAGATGTAATAAAAGTACTTTTGTAGTTTGTTTATCTAAGACAAGAATGTTATAATTTTCCCAGTGATTGTTATTACTTTTTGTTGAAATTTTCCCCAGTGGGTGGCTTAGTTGCGAATCCGGTTCGCCTAAGTTTGTAAAAAAAATCCTTTTCGAGTGGCGAGCCAGTCTCTCACTCGGAGGCATAGCTGCGAATCCGCTTTGCCTAAGTATTCAAAATCCTACCGAGTGGTGAGCCAGCCTCCCACTCGGAGGCTTAGCTGCGAATCCGCTTCGCCTAAGTATTCAAAATCCTACCGAGTGGTGAGTCAGTCTCCCACTCGGGGGCTTAGCTGCAGTCCAAGTACTCGCCTAAGTATTCAAAATCCTACCGAGTGGTGAGCCAGCCTCCCACTCGGGGGCTTAGCTGCAGTTCAAGTACTCGCCTAAGTATTCAAAATCCTACCGAGTGGTGAGCCAGCCTCCCACTCGGAGGCTTAGCTGCAGTCCAAGTACTCGCCTAAGTATGCAAAATCCTACCGAGTGGTGAGCCAGCCTCCCACTCGGAGGCTTAGCTGCAGTCCAAGTACTCGCCTAAGTATTCAAATCCTACCGAGTGGTGAGCCAGCCTCCCACTCGGGGGCTTGCAACAGCCCAAGGATTCGCCTTAACATCCAAAATAATGAACGCTCAAGGGGCGGCGAGTGCAGGTCGACTACTACCTTCTCCTTCAAAGCTACGCCATAAAAATCCTACCGAGTGGAGAGAAAACCTCCCACTCGGGGGCTTAGCTGCAGCCCAGTGCTCGCCTAAGTAATAAAAATCCTACCGAGTGGAGAGCGAACCTCCCACTCGGAGGCTTAGCTGCAGCCCAGTGCTCGCCTAAGTAATAGAAATCCTACCGAGTGGAGAGCAAACCTCCAACTCGGAGGCTTAGCTGCAGCCCAGTGCTCGCCTAAGTAATAAAATTCCTACCGAGTGGAGAGCGAACCTCCCACTCGGAGGCTTAGCTGCAGCCCAGTGCTCGCCTAAGTAATAAAAATCCTACCGAGTGGAGAGCAAACCTCCCACTCGGAGGCTTAGCTGCAGCCCAGTGCTCGCCTAAGTAATAGAAATCCTACCAAGTGGAGAGCAAACCTCCCACTCGGAGGCTTAGCCGCAGCCCAGTGCTCACCTAAGTAATAAAAACCCTACCGAGTGGAGAGCAAACCTCCCACTCGGGGGCTTAGCTGCAATCCGCAAGGACGATGAGGTGCAGGTCGGCTGCTACCTTCTCCTTCGGAGCTTCGCCACAAGTACAACATGTGGTCCATCCCAATCCGCAAGGACGACGAGGTGCAGGTCGACTGCTACCTTCTCCTTCGGAGCTTCGCCACAAGTACAATGTGCGGTCCATCCCGATCCGCAAGGACGACGAGGTGCAGGTCGACTGCTACCTCCTCCTTCGGAGCTTCGCCACAAGTACAACGTGCGGTTCATCCCGACCCGCAAGAACGATGAGGTTTAACGGAATATCTTCCGAATGAGGAACAAAGTTCTCTCGAAGGCACATAAAGCATGTTCAAGGATAAATCAAGTTCGGATAAACGTCCTACGGATCCAAAGGTGCTCAGGCGTTAAGCCTGTTAAAGTTTATCGGTTACAAAAACCACTCGGCATTCCGAGCCAAATTTAAGGTGGGACTTAGAAGTTTTTTACTCCTCCGGCGGAGGACTGGAAGGTGCAACAAACTGGTCGAGGTCGATTCCGTCGGCAATACGGGTAGTAGCAGCAATGAAAGTCTCCATGAAAGATCTGAAGTCGTGCTTCCTGGTGTTGGCAACCTTGAGAGACACCAGCTTGTCCTCTTGCGCTTCCTTGCAGTGGACACGAACCAGAGATAGAGCAACATCAGCACCACACCTGGAAGAAGACTTTTTCCATTCTTGCACTCGACTTGGAATCTCATTCAGTCGAGTCATCAAGGATTCAAGGTCATTCTGAAGCGTCTGATCTGGCCAGAGAGTCGAGTCGATCCGCGACACTGCAACTTTCAGCCGAGCAAGATAATCCACCACGCTAGCAACGCGAGACTCCTGTCGGAGCACATTCATAGCAGCTTCGTCCTTCACAGGAGAGTTGATGGGGTCCAAGCTGGTCTCCACTCGACTGGTTTCTTCTTCAAAGTTTTGACAGAATTCTGAAAACACAGCTCAGACTCAAAATAACAATCATGTGATGAGCCGGTGATAGCAAGACAGTTGGGTAAAAGAGATTACCTTCAAGCATGAGAAACAGCTTCTTGGCGAGCCCTCCAAGATAAATCTCCAGGTCATTTCGCTTCCCCTTGATTGGCCAGCCTTGTCGACAGAGCAATCTTGTCGTTCTTGAGTCGACTAACTTCCTTGTTAGCCGCGTCAAGAGCGGCTTTCAACTTGGCATTTTCATCTTCAAGTTTGTCGACTGAGGCAAGCTTCTCTTCAGCGAGCTTTGTTTTCTCCAAAGCCTATACAGGCCTCTGCAAGGTCAAGGTCCTTCTTCTTCAAAGTCTCTTCCAGTTTATCTGCAAAGCAACAATGAGAACAGAGTTGAGAATGAACAGAAAAACAAAGGCAGTCATCAAAAGTTCTCACCAGCCATACCTTTTGCTTCATCCTTTGCCTTCTGCAAATTCTCCTGAGCAAGCTTCAAATCGAGGTTCAGCTGGGTCTGTTTGTTCTCTAACTCAGTATAGCGAGCCACAAGCTCGCAAGATTTCTACAAAGAGTCAACCAACGAAAGACATCAAAGACAGATCACTTCTGAGTGATTAAGGAAAAATGGTAGCATTTCTAAGACTACAGTCGAATCAAAACATTCGACAGTAGTCTCGGGGACTACACCCAGCGGGTGCACTCAGCGTGCCCCCACTGGTTTTACCAATTTGGTTCGACCAGTCGACCAAAAGAGGCAAAAAACAACACACGGTTCTTTAGACTATAGTCGATTGCACGCAGTCGACCATAGTCTCGGGGACTACACCCAGTGGGTGCACTCAGCGTGCCCCCACCGGTTTTACGGTTCCATTCGACTTGGTCCGTGAAGAAGTTCACGGCATAAAGACTATAGCCGACTGCACGCAGTCGACCATAGTCTCGGGGACTGCACCCAGTGGGTGCACTCAGCATGCCCCCACAAAAATTCAGTCGACACACCCACCCAGTGGGTGTACAGATATGGAAATCTCCAAAAGGAAGCAGTTTCAGGTAGCATATCCTAACAAAGCAAGCAACGATCGACTTACTTGGACATTGCTCTGGAGAGCTGAACTAGCATCATAGGCCGCCTGGCTAGCCTCTCGGACCGCTTTCACTTGCTCCATCATGATCCCTGCCTAGCGCATGGCCTCCTTAGCAGCACTCACTTGGTCTTCTGGGACGTGGTGTATAGCAAAGAGAGATGGTGGATCAGCAGTCGACGAAGTGGGTCGGGCACTTGTCAGCGGTACAGTGAAAGACACAGAAGCCCGAGTGGGGTTGCCTCCCTCGGAAACCAGCGTCTCAGGAATCGCCGCGACTGGAGCAGCCTTGCCAACAGGCACTCTCTTGTTCTTCCTCTTCCTCAATGGCGCTTCCTCGTCATCGTCGGGAGATCAATGGCGTGGCGGAACTACAAGAAAGATTCAAAAGTAAACATGGAAGTCCAATCGACTAAAAGCTCGATCGACTAAGCGAAACCTCGAGATCATACCAAGGTTGGAGGTGGTAGCATCCTCCATTTCCGATCTTCGTGTTGGCTGAAGTCTCAGAGGTAGGCAATCAGAGATTGCAAGAATCGGCTCATCGGTCATCAAGTCGACCAAAAGTTCACTCATGTTGAATAAGGAAATACAAGGTTACATTGGTTACCGGAGATGGTGGGGATGACCATCCGCATCTTAGGCAGGGCCTTCGCCCGGCTTTGACGACGTTGCTCGAGGTTGCTTTGGCGGTTTCTCGATCGGCGCGGGGAAGTTGTCCTAGGTCGCTTTGTCGTGCGCCCGATGGGCACAACAGCTTTTGCGCCCGACCACGGGTCATCGTCAACTTGGACCTTCCCTCCGGCGAGGAGGATCGACGTCTTCCTCCTCCTCCTCCTCCTCTTCATCGAGCTGTCATCCCCTCATCCTCCTCGCCGTTGGACTCCCATTCCTCTGGACTTTCACCTCCACTTCCTTCTTCTTCTTCGACTGTTTCCTGCACCCCGTTGGGCATCGAGTACATCTCAGTGGTGACCTAGAAGACAACAAAACAAGGCGAAAGTCAGTCGACGAATTGGCATCTAAACAGAGTGAATGCAGCCGAATCACAGTCGAAGATAAGTTGTTGTACCTTGTCTACTTCGTAAGTCTGGTCGAGTGGTGGAATCCTCCTAGCTCCGCGAGGGTTATCTTTGTTTCTGTGATGGCGGTCATCCACTTCTCCAAGTGGCGTCATCGACCTCCTCTGGATGGACCAGTGGTATCATCCGTGCAGTACATCCACATTGGATGACCTCGGTATTGAAGTGGCTAATCGCCCGTCGGAGGAAAACCTCCGGAGATCCATGCGGTCACCCGTCGCGAATGAGCTGGACTACGCGCTCCATCAGCAATTTTACTTGGGCCTTCTCCTCTGGTAACACCTTCAGGAAGATGGCTTGTTCACTCGACTCACGGAGAAAGGAGGAGCCAGTCGACCGCCCGGCGTCGGCTGGTCTTGGCGATAGAACCAGGTCGATTGCCACCCTCTAACCGAGTCGAGGAGAGTCATAGCCGGAAGGCACTCTTCCCCTCATCCGGACCCCGAGTCCCCACACATCTGGATTACTTGGGTTCTCTCGTCATTGGGGTTCGTTTTCTTCGTCGTCGAGGCGATAGGTGAATATGTGCTTGAAGAGACCCCAAGGCGGTCGACAACCCAAAGTTTTCGCTGTGAAATGAAAGCAGCAAGGTAGACAATGGAGTTGGGAGTGAAATGATGGAGTTGCGCTCCAAAAAAGTTCAGAAACCCCCGGAAAAAAGGATTCGGTGGCAGAGAAAATCCCCGATCTACGTGGGTGGCCAGGAGAACGCACTCACCCTCTTCAGGCTGCGGTTGCCACTCCGTTCCCGGAAGCCTCGCCGACCCATGGGGGATCAGTCCTTCATTGGCCAGATCGGTGAGGTCCTTCTCGGTGATGGTCGAGCGGATCCGATCTCCTTGGACCCAGCCTTGCGGCAGTTTGGACGCTGAAGAGGATCCGCCCGACCGGGCGCTCTCCCTTAGCCTTCGCCGTCGCCTTCTTCACCCGTTCGTGGCTGCGGTCTTCTCCTTCACCATGGTCGCCGGGCGAAGCAAGTCTTGAGCTGCGGCGTTGGACAAGCTAAGAGCGCGAGAAGGTTTGGAGGCGGAGGAGGAGAAGATTGAGGTTACCTTTGTTCAAAATACCTGTCCGGCGCTTTATATGGGGCCGCTTCGAGTGGCTGACCGGTGAGCCCGTGCAATCCCATCAAATCCTAACAGTAGCGCCAAGACGCGTCGTGGCGAAAAAGGTGGCGCAAAGATCGAGGCATCATCGTCTTATCCCATCCGAGTGCCGTAGTTTTCTCGCGAAATCCGCTACCCGCGGAGCAACCCGTCAGATAGCAGATTTCCTCCGATCCGTCGCTCGAAAATCCTCAACTTCACAGAGTTCACTCGACAAAACGTGAAGAATGGATCAAGGCAACTGAAAGAGAAGTTGATGCCATCACTAAAAGGTCGTTGATCCAGAGTAAGACACACTCGCAACACGAAGAACGGGTCGGAAAGATTATCAACTCCTTCCTCACTCAAACCTCGATCCATTCGGGGGCTAATGATGAAGTCATGTACCTGGGGTAGGGTCATAGACCTGCCCAAAGGTACCCTCCACAAGGACATTCACAAGAGAAGCGGCCTTCCAGTCGACCTGGTAGGTTTCCACTCAACAGATTCAAAGACACTCGACCATGAAGACCCACTCGACCACCAGGAGTCCCAGAGCCACTCGGTGCCCAAACGGTCTGTAGTTAAATAGTCTTTATGATCATAATGATACTTTATGTAAGGTGTTACCAGTAACGCCTAGCCTTAACGCACCTTAAACCCTCTGCTACGTGGGCTGGCTGGGGTCCCGCCGCACTCTATATAAGCCACCCCCCTCCACAGGTAGAAGGGTTCACACCCCTGTAACACATACGCATATAATCCAGTCGACCGCCTCCGGGCTCCGAGACGTAGGGCTATTACTTCCTCCGAGAAGGGCCTGAACTCGTAAATCCCTTGCGTATACAACTACTCCATAGCTAGGATCTTGCCTCTACATACCTACCCCCCATTCTACTGTCAGACTTAGAACCACGACACCCGCCTCCATTCATACCTCTTGGGCGCCAAATCACCTTCTCCCCGAGAAGCTCCCTTCTCCCGAGCCGCGAAACCTCAGCCCCACCTCCATGGCGCCCCCCACCGCACCAATTTCACAGCCACCCTCCTCCCTAATGCCGGAGACGCTGTCCAATTTTCGTCGTGCACTGGGCCATGTGCCTCTTACTCTGTGCTGCTGGTGCTGCCTCGACGATGGCCGCGTGAACCGTACCGGAGCTGATTCACCCCCACCGTTGTTCACGGTGCCGGAACGGCTCCAACTTCGGATCCGTCCAGAGTCCTGGCGCTGCTTCCACGTAGCCGTCGACCGTCGCGACATCGCTCTTTCCCTGCCGCCGGTCACCACCGCAACCGCGCCGGCCTCACCGACTCGGCAGCTGGACCTTCCTACTTCACCATGGCGCCAGATAGGTCGCACCCTCATCTGAAATCACTTTATTTAGGCGTCAGTTGCTGAATTTTTATTCTGGGCCAATCGATTCCCAATGGGAAGCAGCACCCCTCGAGGCGGCGGAGCTCCTAGGCTGCCGGTTGGCTGGTGTCTAACGTAAGGGTGCGAGGCCGCAAGTTCACCGCGGAAGCAGCGCTTAGATGGCTATCTTTTAGAGTTGCGTGGGTTGAAGGTACTGCCGCCGCCGGATCTGGATGACGGGGAGTCTTTGTGGGTTGGCCCGGGGGCGGCGCAACCACGGCAGTGCGGTGGGGCGGGGAGCGGGGTTTTGGACGGGGCCACGGACGGTGGAGGCAGGCTGCTCTGCCGTTGGCCGCTGGCTTTTCGGGGAAGATTCCGAACAGTGTCAACCGGGAGGCACAAGACGGCCATCAAGCCATTCGGCGTAGATCGGACAGTACCAAAATAAAATAAAATCGTGTGACCCCAATTTTGTCTTCAGTCAACAAGCGTGTGACCACTCGTACCTTGTTGTTGATCTCTTAGTGTATTTCTTCGGATCAAAGAGATATGTCGTTCTTAACTTTATGCGTTATCTGCATCTTCAGACACACCGTCTTCCGACTCACCGCAGCTGCTCCAACAAGGGAAGCATACACCAGAAGGGAGCTACAGTCCCCACTCAACATTTCCCTGCATCGAATGCGCGTGCCCGACATGGACAGCCACAACAACTGCAGGGCCATCGACAAGTCAGCACATGATGCTCACTCATATGGATGGCAGCCAGATAGGTTGTACCCTCATCTTACTTGTGTGCAACATTTATGGCTTTGTTATTCATCTAAGCAGGGAAAATAGATCATCACATTTCAGTGTATATTCATGCTGATCTCTTACGGGTCTTGTTCAGGAGTTCACGTTGTTCCATAGTTCAGCTAAGATCATCACATTTCAGTGTATATTCATGCTGATCTCTTACCTATGTTGTTCTTTAATACTTTTGTGTGCCATCTAGTTAATCTCGAGTACAAACGATACATATTATGTAGCTTTCATCTGTGTTCTCCCTTTAGTTTATGAGACCTGTTGCTGCTAGTTAACCCTAGTCCTACTATTTATGTCGTCTCCTACAGGCACTCATTTACATAAATCTAACTACTAGTTGTCTTCCATGCATGTCAGATATAATTTCACACACTGATATATCCACAAGAACCTCACGGAGCAATGTAAAGGCCAATAAACTTGATGTCAATGATACCCAATATGATGGAACATGTAAAGGCAGTTCTTCAGAAGACTTGCAGAAAGATGATGGATCCTCTTCACCCCACAAGGTCATTGCTCTAACTTGTCCTGTGATATGGGTACAACATGCATATAATGTCCTGGAGTGTATCTACTCTGTTGCAATGCCATGTGCTTAGCATGCTGATCATGCATGTAAATATGTCATGCCTTCCTGTTTTTCAGTACCTATTCCATTCATGATAACATGTTTTCAAATTCAAGTACTGTCATTCTACTCCATCGCAATGCCATCTGCTTAATTTGGACATCATGCTTCTGAATATCTTATGCATTGTTATTCATCAGTATGTACTTCATCTGTCTGCCATACCATGTTTTTTTACTTTGAAGTGTTGTTCTAGTGCTCTGTTGCAATGCCATCTTATTTTCGCAATCATACACGTGTATGTTGCCTTGGTTATTTCTGTATGAATTCCGCTAGCATATAGTTTTACATTCAACTAGTTTTTTTTTTGCTGTGTTGTCCTGTCGTATCCCTAGCTCTTACACCATACTCCCTCCTTCCGGATTACATGTTGCCGAAATGGATAAAAAGGATGTATCTAGAACTGAAATCGCCTAGACCCATCCATATTTTTCGGATGGAGGAATACATGTCAATATGTCATGCCTTTCTATTCTTGATACCTATTCCATCTCTCGATGTCGCATGTTTTATAATTAAAGCACCATTCTTGATACAAGGCATGCAAGGGGAAGACGACTATGTTAGAATCTGAAGGGTTACAAACAAGGCCTTTGCAAAATATCCAAACGCCAGGAGATAATAAACCAACTCCAGTTTTTATAGCTATTTGTAACATCCCAAATTTTCCTATTTGGAATGTTTTACAATAATAGCTAAGCATCCTATGCATCCTGTTTGAATTTGGATTCCATTTGAAGTTTCAGAGAGTTTTGAATTTGAAATTTGAATTCCAAACTTTGGCATGTGAAACAATTCCAAAACCAAGCTCGATAAATACTTGATCAAAAGTATGAGAGGAGCAAACATGACACTCCAAAAATATCAGAGGAAATAATGCCAAAAGAATTGGATTCAAATCTGAAATTTTATTTGAATTTGAAAAAATGGTTTTTCATAAAGTTTGGATTTTGGCTTTGGAAAAATGTTCAAATGAAAGGGAATATTCCCCGATCATTTTGGTATATATATACCTATATAAAATATTTATAGTTTAGGTTTTATTTTTGGTTTTGTTTTATTAAAAAAATAAAGAAAAAAATCTTTGAGCGCCAGCCAAAGCCACCCGAGCCCGGCCAGCGCCACCTAACCCCTCGGCCACCCAAGCACCGAGCCCAGCCACCGCCCACTAGGCCTGAGGCCGGCGGCCGACACCGCCCCCTCGCCCGAATCCCTTAGGATCCGGTCGACCGCCTGAAACCCCCCTCTCTCTCGACCCGTGGCCCCACCCGTCGTCTTCCCCTCGCCCACGAGCGGACCTCATGGGAGATCCGCCGGATCCAAGAATCCGGGCACCCCGACGCCTGATCCTTCGAACCCTCGCCCGACCCCTGGCTATATAAGCCGAGGCCCCGCACCCCATTTCCCCCCTTAGCCACGCCGAGCCCTCTCCTCTCTCTCCCGGCTCGCGGGTCCGAGCTCAACCCCGCCAAAACCCTCGTCGCCGCCCCTGGTGCCCCCGAGCCTCACCAACCCCACGAACCCTTCCCGAGCTTCCCGCGTCTCCCGACGTCTTCCCGGCTCGCCGGCCTTGAAGCCACCGGAGCACTCTCGCCGCCCGCCGCCCGGCGTCGCGGAGTCCGTGAGTCCTCGGCCTTCCCTCCACCGTCCGATCCCCATCGAGTGGCTAGGATTAGAACCCCGAAGAATGCGTTTTATTAGAAAACCGGCCGGCCGGTGCGGTTTATTTTAGTTAGGTTTTATTTTAGTTAGGCGGTTCTGTTAGTTAAACCCTAGGCCCATTTAGACTATCGGACTTGCGTATGTAGTTTAGGCCCATTAGGCATTTTTCTTTTATTTAGATTTTCTGTTTTGGCGAATAGTTCCAATTTTCAAAAATGTGTATCTTTTGTTCTGTTTAATATTTTTGAGTGATTCTTTTTTGTTGGATTGCAAATTTTATGTAGTTTCTGAAAAACATATATTTAGCTATGTTAAAATAATTAAAAATGCTTTAATATTATTTTAGTCAGAATAGCAAATCTGCTATAGTTTTAGTTAGAAAAATTATTTTTGCATGGTTCTTTTTGCAATCACTTTATTTTGATATTGCCAAACCCTAGAAATTAACTTTGGTATTTTAGGATTAATAAAAAATTAATTCTAGGCAGAATCCTTAATCCTAATTAATTGATTTGTTTCTGTTTTCCTAATTAATTAATTAGTAAATTAAGTTATTTTTAACTTGTTATTAGTTATTCTAGGTTAGTTTCTGTTATTTCATTAGATGAACTTTTATTTATAATTAATAAAAGTTTTAAATTATTTTCTTAATAGAAATTGGATTAGGCCTAAAGTGAGTTTTATAATAGCTATTTAATTAATTCTTTTTGCTCCTAGTTGCTTAGTTAATCTTTTTCTGTTAAGTTAACCTAAAACCATGATTAGGTCATGTTGAGGAATTTTTGTTATATAAAAACTATTTTTGCTATTGATTGGAATAGGGAAAAACTTTGAATTTGATTTCTTTGAGTTTTCCTTTTGATTTGGTTTTGATTGTTTGGTTGTGTTATATTATCTTTGTTATCTTGTGTGATCCTCTTGCTTTGTGCTTATTATGTTATTGTTTGTCTCGGTAGAGTTCTTGAGTCTGAAGCTTGCTACTACGACTCTTTAGCTTCGAGGATCATCGGCAAGGCAAGTTTTGATCATGTTATTTCTATACCTATGTTTTGTGCATTAGTAGTTGTCACCACCCACCATTGCATGCAGTAGTGATAATCTTGAAGTCATTAAACTTGAGTAGTATCATGTGGTAGGATGAACCAATCCCTTGTTACCATGGCCCGGGGCGTAGTAGTTATTTTGCTATGCTCGTGAGCGGGATTTGGGATGAGTGAAATTCATAAGTAAGATGAGAGAGTCAATGATGATGAAGATGACCCATGGACTACAATGATCAAGATGGACTTGGAAAATCACTCTGGGCGGAGGGCGGTTGGCGGGCACCTGGAGAACCCAGTGGTGGCGGGATGCATGGAGAAGCGCCATGACATCTTGCGGAAAGCTTCACCCAGCCACGAAGAGAAGGATGGATGCCCCATGACCGAAGCTTACTGTGCAGCCGCAAGCCATTATGGGCTCTGGCTGGGTTGACCCTTGTAGTGAAGCTGGCTGGGCGGTACTACGAGAAGTAGACGAGCGGTAGGGTTGGATGGGTACGGCAAAGTGGCGGAAGAACTCTTTGGAAGACCCTGTTTCATTCGTCCGTCTTCAAACACCATGAAGTGCGAAGACTTTAAAGGAGGGAATGATTCTTATGGGAAAGTCGCAAACCTCTGCAGAGTGTTATAACCTAATCGATTAGCCGTGTCCCGATTACGGACATTTGAGCATCTGGACCTTGGAAGTATTCGGATATCTCAACACTTAACTCTAATGAATTAATTTGATTGGGTTTATGACTTAATAATAATTTGGGAGCGAGATATTGGTTGGCGGAACCATCTCAATAACTACCAACAATTTGTAGTAATTTGCAAATAAGTCCACTATAGTAGGATAAAATTGGCTTTACATAAAATGATGAAACTTAGAGCTCCACAGCCAAATATGCATATAGAGTTAGTAATTTTATTATTGTTGTTCCTCATAACTTGCGACTTATTCCAAAAGCTGACCTACATGGCTGCAACGTATTATGTTGCGAGAGATATATTCGATCGGGGAGTGAGGCTACGCTCCGCGCTTGGCGATTGCCCTTTGAGTCGGATGGACTCGCTTTACCTCGGCGCTTCCGCAGCATTTTAGTTTATTTCTCATGAGTTGGCCTTGGGCGAATTTATTCCTTGTAATAAAGACTCTATATGAGAATCGATTAATGATATTCAGGTGTGATTGAACTTTGATTACTTTATCGATGTCTTGTGAGTACCAAGCATGATCTTGGGATGATGCAGACACGTAGATTTGACGATTTTGGGTCGGTCGCTACTGAGAGATGGTATCGAGCACCACGCTGACCGTAGGATCGTAACCCCTAGGATCGGAAAGCCATAGCGAGAGACCATTTACTTTGAACCCTCTTTCATTCTATATTTCTTCCCTGATCTATTCGACTCTTCTCTCCTTTGCAACATTCTAGATGGCGTCGAGTTCACCCAGTTTGCTACGGAGTTACGCCGGCCCGATGAGGCGATGCCCTTGGAAGAAGCTGGTCAGATGGTGAAGCTGCTGAAGATTGCTCGCCCTCGATCTTTGGAAACCCACTAATGCACTTCCAGCGGACACCGCTCTGAGGATTGAGGTGCATATCGTGGAGGACCTTTGGAGGGCGCATGGAGCCTATCAACTTTGAGTTCACGAGTTCAAGCTGGATCGCCGGAAGGGGCGTGGCGATCTACGAGCACTTGGACATCTCCGAGAGGATCTGAGACCGAGCTCGATCACTCGGACCTCGCCATGGTTTCTCGCAGGGCAAGGAATGGAGATATCATCCGTACCATCGAGGGCGATTCCACTCTCGTACATTCAGGACTTGGAGTGTCTTCTCGGGACACGGGAGATTCAGGCTCGCCGTAACTCGAAGACACAGGAAGCTTTTGTTCCATGAGCTGGAGCTGGAGGAGAAGGCACGCATGATTTCCTTGGCCATGAGGAAGAAATCACGGACTTCATGGAGATAGTCGACGACACGAAGATGAAGCTTGCGCGATAGAGGAAAAGATGGACTTGGGAGAGGACCTTTACGAGTGGAGATGAAGCACCCTCGTGAGCAATGATCGAGGATTTTGAGGGAGTACCAGAAGGAAACCCCAAGAGAGGCGCCAGCGATGAAGACTTTTAGTCGACCACCATGTTATCTTTTATTTTACTTTTAAATCGATCAGTTAGGCGATGTTTTCCTTGATTAGTCATGAGCTTTTGTAATCGAGTTTGAACCATGTTTGAGTGGAATGAATAAATGATTGGTGTGTTATGATTGTGCATTCATATGGGTAGTGTTATTTCTCATAGACCCTTGTTCTATTCTAAATTTCTCATCCCTCCAAAACACGGATGCCTCAGGGGCGTGACCTTTGGTTTCCGCGGAGCTCACCCAGCTGCTCCAGCAGACAGAATGCTTGATGCAGCTCGATTGAGAACGAACAACCCCGCCAACAATCCACCGCCACCACCACCCTTTGTGGACAATTTGACTCGATTTACGAGGTTGAATCCATGATGTTCTCTAGTAACCTTGAGCGATTGTGGTGACAATGGCTCCGCAAGATAGGAAGAGAGCTAGTCACCGTTGGATGCTGCGATCTTTGAGAAGGTGCGCTTTGCAGCGCATCAAGCTGGATGGACCTGCCGCTTCTTGGTGGGAGAATTATACGCCACTTTTCCATTGGGTGGCATCACTTGGGATCAATTCAGCGGGCCTTTCGACTTTGCTCATGTCTCATCTGGAGCCATGAGTGCAAGAAGCGTGAGTTCGAAACTTGCGCCAAGGGAATCGTCTTGTGGCACGATGCGTGGAGGAATTCAGCAAACTTGCCGCTATGCCCACGATGATGTGGCCACCGATGCGTAAGCGGAGAAGTTCCTTGAGGGACTCAGCGATGAATTGAGCATGCAGCTTATTGTGGCTACTTTCAACAACTACCGAGGAGCTGGTAGACAAGGCCACCATCTGGAAGGCAAGCAGCAGCAGATAGAAAGCCGCAAGAGGAAGTACAGCCGGGGAAGCACAATTCAGGAGCTCGGCGAAGCCCGCTATGCACCGTACTCGGAGGGCACATCCATCATAACCATGGAGGTCATAATCATGGTGGAAATGGAAACAACCGCAGCCAGGACAACAAGTCAGGTCATGGCAATGGCAATGGCAATGGTAATGGCAATCAGCACCGTTCGCCCGGCTCAGAAGGATCTGAGCCACATCACCGCTTCAAGTGCGGAAGGCGGGCACTCGCCACCGACTGCCGGAGGCCAAGCGGAGGCAGGAATGGCAATGGAGGCTCAGCGAAGAAGCCCAATCCCTTCCCTCGTGCTCAAGTGAATCATATCGGCGTGGAAGCGTCTATGATCAACCGGACACTTTGTGGTTGGTAAGTTTTATTGAATTCACATTCAGTTTTGGTTACTGTTTGATTACGGTGCAGCGCATTCATTCATATCAAGGGTAGTTGTGGATAAATACGGATTACGCACTAGAACCCTTAGAAGCCCCTCCGCGTCAATTCCGGGAGGAGAAATGATGGCAGGTTTAAGCTGTCCTGCAAACCTCAACATCGGGAACCACAAATTTCCGTAGAACTCATAGTGTTGGAAACACAGACTTTGGATGTAATCCTAGGCATGGATTGGTTGTCAAAGTATGAAGGAACATTTTTGTGCCGGCAAGTCTATTCTGCTCACCACCCGGAGCGAAGAGGATCAAATATGTAGCCGGCACAGCCCGATGAAGAATCGGTGCATTCCCTCACGGGAGTTGTTCGGAGGAAGTACCGATGAGTGCAAGAATTTCCGATGTGTTCCGGAGGAATTACGGGGAATGCCACCGGACGAGACATTGAGTTTCGATCGAGTTATTGCCGCACAGCCCCAATATCCAAGAGACCTTATCGGATGCCACCAAATGAGTTGAAAGAGATCAAGGAACAAATAAATGAGTTATTGGAGAAAGGATATATTCGTCCAAGCTCATCACCTTGGGGAGCCCAGTTCTTTTGGTAGAGAAGAAGGATGGAAGCTTGAGGATGGTTGTGGATTATCGTGCATTGAGCGAAGTAACCATCAAGAACAAGTACCCTCGCCCATGATCAATGACTTGTTTGATCAGCTTGTTGGAGCCAAGGTATTCTCTAAGATCGATCTTGATCGGTATCACCGATTGAAAATCCGTGAGAAGGATATACCCAAAACAGCATTCACTACGGTATGGTTTATACTGAGTATACCGTCATGTCATTTGGATTGACTAATGCTCCTGCATACTTCATGAATTTGATGAACAAGGTGTTCATGGAGTATTTGGACAAGTTTGTCGTGGTGTTCATCGATGACATATTGATATTCTCCAAGAGCGAGGAAGAGCATAAGGAACATTTGCGTCTAGTTACGGAGAAACTTGAGAACATCATTGTATGCCAAATTCAGCAAATGTGAATTTTGGTTGAAGGAAGTTGGATTCCTCGGACATGTTATTTCGGAGAAGGAATAGCGGTTGATCCGCCAAGGTTGAATCGATCACCGATTGGCGATCACCCACCTCGATCAAAGAGATCCGCAGTTTTCTCGGACTCGCGAGGATATTATCGGAGGTTCATTGAGAACTTCTCGAAGATTGCCAAGCCCATGACTGAGCTGTTGAAGAAGGAAGCCAAGTATGTTTGGACCGAGGAATGTGAGGCCAGTTTTCAGGAGTTGAAGAAGCGGTTGGTCACAACTCGGTGTTGATATTGCGGACATACATAAGGAATACCAGGTCTATTGTGGCGCTTTCGTCAAGGACTCGGAGGAGTATTGATGCAGGAAGGCAAGGTTGTAGCTTATGCCTCCGGACAGCCTCGGCCTCATGAGATGAATTATGCCACGCATGATTTGGAGTTAGCGGTGTAGTGCATGCACTCAAGACTTGGAGACACTTCCTCATTGGAAATCGTTGTGATGTCTATCTGATCACAAGAGTCTGAAATATATCTTCACGCAGAAGGAATTGAACCTCGAGCGGAGGAGATGGCTAGAGTTGATAAAGGACTATGACATGAGGCTACATTACCACCGGTAAAGCCAATGTTGTAGCAGATGCTTTGAGCCGTAAGAGTTATGTGAACACTCTTACGGCGGGAGGATTACCCGGAGTTGGTTGATGACCTCGAGAGATCTCCATTGGAGATAGTTCGAAAGGATTTGTTGCAACCCTGGAAGTTCAGTCCACCTTGACGAAAGGATTCGTGAAGCCGGAAGTCGGACAAGGAAATCGATGAGATTAAGCAAAAGATGGAGGAAGGAAAAGCTAAAGTTCGAAAGGATGAACATGGAACTATATGGTTTGAGGATCGTATATATGTGCCCAATGATCCCGAGCTCGGAAGCTAATTCTCTGGGAGGCACATGATTCCCGTACTCAATTCACCCGGCAACACCAAGATGTACCGGATTTGAAGCAAAGTTTACGGTGGACAGGAATGAAGAAGGACATTGCCGAGTGCGTGGCCGTGTCGATGTTTGCCAGCGTGTGAAGGCGAGAACATCGAAGCCAGCGAGGTTACTTCAACCTTTGCCGATTCGATTGGAAATGGGAGAAACTTGGTATGGATTTCATCACAGGATTACCGGGACCCGTTCAGGTTATGATTCTATCTGGGTAGTAGTTGATCGTTTGACTAAGGTAGCTCACTTCATTCCGTGAAGACTACCTATACCAGTGCCAAGTTGGCCAAGATATACATGACCAGGATCGTATATGCGCATGGAGTTCGAGGAAAATCGTGTCGGATAGAGGAACGCAGTTTACCTCAAAGTTTTGGAAGCAATTGCATGAAACTTTGGAGTGCGAGCTGGAATTCAGCACAGACTTTTCATCCGCAGATGATGGATGGCGGACGAGAGAGTCAATCAGATTACGGAGGACATGTTGAGAGCTTGTGTGCTAGACTATGGGTCTAGCTGGGATGATAACTTGCCTTACGCAGAGTTCTCGTACAACAACAGTTATCAAACCGGTTTGAAGATGGCACCCTTGAAGCTCTATCACGGAAGGAGGTGTAGAACACCATTCTTTGTGGGATAGCGTTGGAGATCGATCACTTTTCGTTCGATCTTATCAAGGATTCGAAGAAAGTCAAGCTGATTCGAGACCGGCTCAAGATTGCCGATCCGATGGAAGAGTTATGCCGACATGAAGCAAGGAGGTGACTTACGAAGTGGGAGACCGAGCCTATCTTCGTGTATCTCACTTCGTGGAATCAAGAGGTTTGGAGTCAAGGAAAGTTAGCACCCGATTCATTGGCCCTACAAAATCCTCGAGCGTCGTGGAGAAGTTGCATACAAGTTGGAATTGCGGAAGGATTGTCCGGAGTTCATGATGTTTTCCACGTTTCTCGGTTGAAGAAGTGCCATGCAGACATGGCGATGTTCGATTGAGAGACACAAAGTGCCCTAGAGGCCATACAACAGCGGTGATTTAACTTATAAGGAGACACCCGTCAAAATTCTCGAGACTGCAAGCGAGTTACCCGCAGCAAAGTCATCAAGTTTTGTAAGGTCTTTGTGGAGTCACCACACGAGGAAGAAGCCACACAGGAGCGAAGAAGATCTTCGTTGAGACCATCCACACCTATTGCTAGCCAACCCGAATCTCGAGGGTAGAGATTCATCTTAAAGTGGTAGGTTTGTAACATCCCAAATTTTCCTATTTGGAATGTTTTACAATAATAGCTAAGCATCCTATGCATCTGTTTGAAT